>JAWQUT010000231.1:1054797-1084197 GCA_033807755.1 Ellobium chinense
TTACATCAGAGAAATGTGTCATACTTTAATCATTTCTACCATGCAGTGAAAAACTTTATATGTGGTTGATGTTAACATCCCATTCTGGTCCAGATCAAAGATGAGATCAGCAATAAGTAAAGTGTCCTTTAAACACCACATAGATCCATAAGAAGAAATCTACTGCTAGTAGTATATGAACTCAGAATCCTCTGCACTAAGGTACAAGTGATCTAGTCCTTCTCCACCTTCATGATGAAACCCCTCAGGCAGACATATAACACAGTGTGGTGTTATAGATGCAGTTAGAAGGGCACAAGGCTATTTATGTTATGAATCTCAACTTTTTTTGTCTGATATCTCCCAATCACAAACATACCTTGCTTGTTTCTGGCATAACTTCTGACCCACATGCTACATAATCCTATCTCAAAAGACAGTTTGACTGTCAGAAGTGAACTGCAAATTTGCAGCAGACATATTATATCTATTACTCAACAAAAATACAACATCCCCTCTTCAGTGTACAGTCCATCACATGCTGCAACAATCCAATAATCCACAGCTATCAACAGTTACTCTGACACTTGCTTATGATGATCAATGTTCATTCCTTAGAAAAGCAGCCGCCTTAGCAGGTTACCTTTCACAAGCCCAAGTTTGTTGAAATGTGAACAAAAATTTGCCTGTGGTTTTGAAGATAATATACCTTGGTTGCAGGCACATGGCTGCCATGTAGCTATTCACAAAAGACAAATTATGTATTCAGACTAGAAAGAAATCCTTTTTTACATTATGGTCGAGTGCCCAACCCTTGAATAGCCTTTATGAAGTTTAGAATTTGTCATTTGATGGTCACCTCTGACAGTTTATTTCCTTACATTCTATACTACTTACGACATGAAAAAGATGGGCATAGTTGCACTAGACAAGGAGGACAAATAGTAAGGAAATATACACGGTCATCCCTGAAACCCTGGTAGCCATGCCAAGTAATCACAAAATACAAGTGGTTGCCTCACCAGGTTCGTCTGTAACGTAACTGTGGGTACGACAACTATTGCATCACACCATGATAAATTTTTTATCTGTACAATAAGTTTTTATCTATAGACTACACTAAAGCCAAAACCAACCAGTGCACAGTGGTGCAGTGCACTGAGACTGACCTCACAAGAGGGTTGACCGCAATAGACCTGGGCTGACCCTGTGACTCTCTGAGGATAACTTTCCTGTAGTTGCCATCTATTCTCATCACTTCAATGAACACTTCCACATCAAAGGCGTTGGTGAAGTAGATGTTCCCTGCACCACGGAAAGGATATCTTGATCACAACACTAACAACAACAACAACAACAAGCAAACAGTGACAATGCTGTGGCATAAATCATAGACTGATAACCCACAATTTTGGGACATTTGGAAAAACAGCCTCTAAATATATAATCACAAAAAATGCTGATAGAAATACCACACTGAACAAAACATAACAACAATACTTTATATCATCCCTCTCATTCTACATTTATCTATGTCATTTTTTTATATTTTCAGTTGTTTATATTACTATGATCTTATATTTATCTTTACTATTAAAAAAAAAAGGTGGAGTTTTGTTTCAGTCTTATATCCCAATTTTACAAGTTAAACCACATCTGGCTCATTTTTTTGCTTTGAGAAACACGTTGAAAGCACTCAGTTTCTCAAAACCTCAAACACTGACTCATCCTGGATGAGACTGACCTGCAATCCAGTCCACAGCCAACCCCTGGATACTCCGAGATCCAATCCCTGACGTGAGAATGTCCTGCATGCCTGTGCCATCTGGCTTGATCCTGTGAATCCCTCCGTCCAGCTTGGGTGTGCTGCTACTCCCTGTCTGTCTGGCGTCCACCCAGTAGATATAGTTGGCAGCCATGTACACATCCACTGCTAGGGTAGCTCGACCTGGAACCATCAACATCCAAGAGGTCAAAGGTTGTGAATTAACCCAAATAAGATCTATATTAATTTATCATCATAAAACAATCCATCTGCACATGAGTCACGTTACAGACATTGCTAAAGCCCCTGATGAGACAACTGAAGATCTTTTATTCTTTTGCCCAAGCCTGAGCACAAAGTGGGACTATTTACTGCCCTTAGATCCTTCAATACACGGTACATTCTACAACAGGCTGGAACAACTGAAAAACACAAAAGCACTTATAATAAATTTGATACTGGCTTTAGAACAGTGAAAAACTTGCCGGCTGAGATCACAATCACAACAACATTATCATAACACATGCAGTACGTAAAAAATAGCTGAATTTTATGCTGTAATCAGTGGAATTTATCAGTGATCCCTGGACAGGATGGAGTTGAATCCATGGCAAAAAGCCGCACAGGACAATAGTTGAAGCTATTAAATCAGCCTCTAGAATTCTGCTTCTTTGCTACCATGCCAATTTGCGTCTTAGAAGCTTATTTCTCTGGCTTTCAACAATTTATGTACTGGCCTCCACAATAACCAAGTCTGAAGATCCAACATGTGGGTAGATGTCTACAGCCACACAGTGCAATACTCATCCACACCAGCCACACAACACAGTACTCACCCACACCAGCTACAGGCACCATAGCTTCATCTCCATCCACTCTGGTCATTCCAAACCCACGGATGACATCATACATAGACACCACCACAAATGAACTCTCAGCTGAATAATAAGGCAAACATGAAATTAAACATCATCTTCTTCATCTTTACCATCAGCATCATTTAACAATTTTAAAATTAAGAACTTTAATGCAGATGTAAAATGTTTGTTTTTCGCAGATAAACAGAAATAATTTAATAACACATGTTTTTAACTTGATAAGATATTCTTTAGGCATAAAATGATTCTAATCATCACCATCATCATCATTTGGAACACAGATAAAAAAATTCGCAAAACTCTGTCCATACCAGTGAAGAACTAAGAAATATACTTTAATATTTAAAATGCACTGATTTTAATGATATAAAATAATTTAAAAATTTCCATCATCATCATTTATATTCTGGAGCGAACATAAGAATAAACTAAGGCATTCAAAACACGGGCAAAACTTGACTACAGTAGAGATGAGAATGACAGCAAACGGCATGTGAAAGTACTCATGAACCTGACAGAAATACTTAAGATTAGTGCAAAAAGTTCACCCTGCAAAAAACGTAATGAAAAAATCACCATCATCTCTTTCAAGCTCTTAAAATTTCTCCAAAGTGATTAACCCCCGTGACGCGGTGATAGTATATATACTACCATGCGCTCGCTACCGTTCAGTGCGGCAATAGTATATATATGCATCGCTCTACCAACCTCTACCTCTGGTGATCTTATTTATGCAGCAATGTATCTTGGTAATGGGTGCTAACCGTCAGGAAATATGCGCTGATCCGCTATAACATTGGTAAAACTAAGTCACACAGCCAGTGAACTGTACAGCGTGTGGTCAGCTAGTACTACTAGTGTTAAAGGGTTAGAGAGTCACTGTTAAACTTAACTTCACCGTCATCAACACAATCTTTGCTGTCCCCTCAATAATCACCACAATGCACTAGTATCATCACCACTACAACCATCAAAACCACTATCACCATCCAATCACCTCAAACTTGCCATTACCACAACAACTACTATAACCACTGCCACTACCACGTCTACAAGACCACCACAGCCATCACCATCAACTACCATCATAATTGGCATCACCACCACCACATGTCAGTGGTAGAGCCTACCTGCGCAGGATCCGTCAGGTTTGAGTTCATAGCCAGTACTACAAGCACAACTGTGGCCAGAACTCTTGGGCAAACACAGATGTTGACAGCCTCCATTGTCCTCACTGCAAGAGTTTGTCTCAGTGGCTGCGGAGGGAAGGAGGTGAGGGACAAATAATTAAACCTTTTTTATTACTGTCATTTTCACACCAAGTTAGGTAACCCATTATACTTTAAATTATTATTCCAGCAGGCCACTTGCAGAGTTCCATTGTTATATTAATATTAGACTAGTTATGAGTTATGTTTCCACCCAAATCTGCATGAATACTGTGTCAATCAAATACGCACAATGTGGTAACAAAGCAGGCAATTAAAACTTCATCTAATTATTGCATTTAGATTTCCATGAAAAATACTGTACAGAATGTCACTGAATTCCAGTAAGTATCAAGACTCGTCTGTTTAGATCAATGGTTTTGGAAACCATCTGCCTTTCACTCTGAGCATGATGATGTCCATATTTCTATACAAGTACAGGAAGAAAAATAACACGGACATCTGACATCTGTCGAGGGACATGTCTCAAAACATGGCGGGAGTATTTTGAAACCCTCTCCCCACCCCACCTCATCTCTCTCTTTTAATTCTATTTAGTGAAGGGCAGAGAAGCTTTGGTTTCTTGCTGTAAATGGGTTTGTTTGTCATGCAGAATTAATTTCCATGAAAAACATGTATTTGGGAATGACTTTTTGCACGGATCTAATTTTCATGATCCCTGCTTGACGTTTTTCACATGTGGGAATAAGTTATAATTCTAGAATAATCCTGAAGTGATATTACAGGACAGCCAATGAAACATTGGCAATCTTTCTTTGCTTCCACAAAGAAACATACTACATTGAATGATATCCAACTAACAAGGTGTTGTAACTAGAAATAACATGACCTGAATATCCCTTGAGAGTTACTGCTTCCCATACACATTTTTATTACTATTAAACCATCTTTTGAATGGAACCTTTTTTATGGGAAGTAATTTTCAGGCATGAAGCTCAATCATGAAATTTACCAAGAGTAGATCCTCACAAAAGAAAAAAGACAACACTTTAAAAGCTCTTTCATGTCTGTCAGGACCGACCTCAAGTGACTTTCTGTCTACTCTTTCCTTTTCTCCTACCATCCCCTCCACCCCCCACCTCCCCTTCCAAATCTGTAGAACTGTTCATTTCTTACTTAAATAGTAGACTTCGAGTGCATTATCCCCCAATCATGACCATCTGGTCAAGTGAAACAAAGAAAAAGTTTGTTAATTTATTAATTGATGAACCTATAGTAGTAGACCTTGAATGCTTCACTATACCTCCTACACTCTCCCCCCCCCTCCCCCTCCAACCCTCCAAATCTGCAGAAGTGTTGATTACTTACTGATATGTCTATCGTAATAGACCTTGAGTGCTCCAACTCCCTTGATGTTACTTCTGAGTGTAGCTGCCGTCCTGATAGAAGGGAATGGGGCGCGGTTGATGTTTTCATAGCTGCTGTCGTAATAGTAGAGCCTGTTGCCGTGGAAGACAACTCCTTGTGGAGAACCTGAAGATACCACTTGTGAGACAGAACCCGACTTGATGTAGTAACGCTGGATCTGAGAAGGGAATAAATCAATGTAAGACACAGATACACTTCAACACATGTTGCATAAAATCTTAAACGAAAATATTCAAACTGACAAAAAACATTAACAATTTTAGCAGTGTAAAAAAGACAAAACAATAAGAAATCTGACCCTAACATATGTAAAATGGGTACCTGGCTATAGGCAGTACTGCAATGGCTTTAAGACCAGAAGTCACTTAGCTCCTGATGGAAAGTGTGTGTTATGTATAAGGGCTCTGAGGTCAGAAGTAGTTTACTTCCTGATAGAAATGTCTGCAGAGGTCCCGAGAGCAGAATTAGTTTACCCTCTGATCAAAAGTATATGTGAAGAAGAAATTCTGGGACTAGATGTAACTTACCTTCTGATGGAAAGTGTCAGTGAAGTAGAGGCTCTAGGACTAGATGTAACTTACCTTCTGATGGAAAGTGTCAGTGAAGTAGAGGCTCTGGGACTGGAAGTCCAAGCTCATGTACATGGGGCTCCTTATGCCCACATACAGCAAGATACGAGGGTTGGAACCGTCCATCTCCACCGCCGCTATCTTGGCAGGGATGCCTGGCACACCACCATCTCCCCAGTATAACAACCTGATGTAAGATTCACATGACAGAATCTTAAACATGCGGTCAAATATAACAACACAGGGATCAACAGTTTAGAGTGACAGGGCCCTACAGCCACCATATCTCAAGCACACCTTGACAAATAGAAACAAGACAAAAGTTTCAACACTGTGAAAGAAAATGATAACCAATGGTTCACAAGCACAGAATGACGAGGTTCTAATCCACACTGACTTCCCTTGGCTCAGGTAACTACTTATACATATATTCATACAAGCACAATATCAAATCAGTTCTCAATGACTGCTTCCAAATCCAAATAGTCCAGTGTCAAAGAAATGGATGAAAATGTATTTAAAAACATGACAGCATCATAGGCAATCGTTTTTACCATGTGCCACAGGAATCGGCAACATTTCCTATTGTGAATACTGGTGTGATCTTCCAAGTTTGAGCTTCGCTGATTGTCCTGACTTCATATGTAAGTAATTAGTTGTTGGTAACACATCTATTAGCTCTCTCTCTTTCTTTCTCTCTCTCTCTTTCTTTCTCTCTCTCTCTCTCTCTGTGTCGTATGTGTGTGTGTGTGTGTATCTGTGTGTGTGTGTGTTGTATGTGTGTGTGTGTGTGTGTGTGTGTCTGTGTGTGTATGGGTGTCTGTATGTGTACATGTGGTGTGTATGGGTGTGGGTGTGGGTGTTGGTGTGTGCGTGTTGTGTGTGGGGGTATGTGTGTGGTGAGTTGGGTAAGGTGGTGTGTGGGTATGGGTACACATGTGCATATCTACATGCTTATTATGTGCACATTCATTTCATGTAGAATTGTGCTTATACATGTGGAGCCCAAGGATTTACATTTTATGTAGTATTGTCAATGTGGGCTGTGACAGTGAATTATCTAAACTGGATAATAAAATAATATCTTTTCTAATGGACTTTCATAACTTCATATTCAATTTTCAAATCCATCCAATCACTCTACAATCTATCCTCTAATGTCTGTGTAAAGTGTCTGTGTTCCTCTCTATCCTCTAATGTCTGTGTAAAGTGTCTGTGTTCCTCTCTATCCTCTAATGTCTGTGTAAAGTGTGTGTGTTCCTCACTATCCTCTAATGTCTGTGTAAAGTGTCTGTGTTCCTCACTATCCTCTAATGTCTGTGTAAAGTGTCTGTGTTCCTCACTATCNTATGTGCTGCATACGTGCATGTCTACATGCATATTATGTGCACATACAATTCATGTAGAGTTGTGCTTATACATGTGGAGCCCAAGGATTTGCATTTTCTGTAGTATTGTCAGTGGTGCTGTGACAGTGAATTATCTAAACTGGATAATAAAATACTATCTTATCTAATGGACTTTCATAACTTCATATTCAATTTCCAAATCCATCCAATCACTCTACAATCTATCCTCTAATGTCTGTGTAAAGTGTGTGTGTTCCTCACTATTCTCTAATGTCTGTGTAAAGTGTGTGTGTTCCTCTCTATCCTCTAATGTCTGTATAAAGTGTGTGTGTTCCTCACTATTCTCTAATGTCTGTGTAAAGTGTGTGTGTTCCTCACTATCCTCTAATGTCTGTGTAAAGTGTCTGTGTTCCTCACTATCCTCTAAAGTCTGTTTAAAGTGTGTGTGTCACTCACCCTCTAGCAGGATCCACACACAGTGAAAGTGGATTGGCCACTGTGTTCCTCCTGCCATTGTTACTGAGAACAACTTTCCTGTGGTGCTCTGGGCCATCCAGTCTCATTACCTGAAACAGTATAGTCACTAATGTGACTCACAGTAGCTCCAGATCTACATGGATTCCAACGTCAGGGCTTCCTAGCTGACAAGAGCCACATGTCCATTTGATATAACTGTTGGACTCTCCCACAGTGTGCCTGGCTTGTTATTAGTAAAGCCGAAGACAGAGAGTCCCTAGTTCTTGTTACCAAAAACTGTCTGTGAGGTACTTTCTAACACGGGGTACTAACACTAAGCCTAGTTAGTACACGATGGGAAAGTCTCAGAATTATACCACATAGACATATAGTTATGTCAAGTGAGATGTCATTATCTAATCAGCTGTAGATAGTTCATCATAAACTTTCAATGGACTCCAACATACCTTGTCAGTTATCATAACTTTCGGTGTCAAGAGATTTCAGCATATGTAGTCAGTTGTCATGTCACCTTAGAGTCAAATCTAAATGGATTCTGACATCGTTTAGCCACCTGAGAGGCCCTCACAGTCTTCATTCTAGTAGCATGAGGTCCTTCAGGTTCAACTTCACACACGGTGTGTGACTTTGTGTGCAATAATTATTCTATATACAGTCTACCAGCTGACCTGCTGACACCGGGCTGCAAAATCTGACGTCGGCATCACAAGGCTGATGGTGCCATGAGAATTTACTCCACCATCACAGCCAGTAGTAAAAGAAAGATGAGACCTGGCTCTACAGTAGCACCACAATGGTGAAATATCAACAGATTCCAACACACTGTCTAAGTCTCATTTCACTATCATCATCACAAAGACTTTACCTCCATGAGACCAGCGTCAGCGTTGGCCCAGTACAAGTTCCGTGAGATCCAGTCAATAGCGATGGCATTGGGACTTCCTATGACCGCTGTGGGGACAAACTCTGATGTGTTGCGGCCGTTCATGCGGATTCTCTTCAGGCTGCCCTGGAGATAGAATTTGTACATTGTATTGGTCTTGCAATTTGTGGCTAGACTAGCAAGTGAAATATCAAGCCTCAAGCCCCGGGGACACAAAAATATTGCTTTCATGGGAAATAATAATTCTGGAGTTTTTTTACTTTTTAGTGAGAGATTTGGTGACTGATGATGTGAGAATTTGTATTTAATTGTGTTTTTTTTCCAGGATGTTTTTTTTACTGGATCGGGTGAACTCCTGCATTTCAAATTTCTATATTTCCAGCAAGAGTAATGGCTGACCAATATTATACATTCACAAGTTGAAAGTTCACATATTTTATTTTCATATCACAACAATAACTTGGTGTTTGTCTCATTTTTTCTGGCAGCATGACATAATATTGACTGCGGTTAACTGTTTGTTTCAATGTCTCTAGGGACATCCATGGCCAACTGGACATCTTCAAACATGAGGTTGTGACAAAATGAAGGAGAATAAAAGACACTGTGGAGGGAACAGTAAGGGGAGACAAGAAAATAATAAACAGGCTTATTCGAATTGGAGTTTTATACCTAGACTTGATGTACTTCAGTATGAACACAGCCGTGTATATTTAATTTTAGTACTTCAGTCTCCATCCTGCCCCAGTTTATAAGGCACGGTATAGCCGTAATTATGCTGATGCTCCATAAAACAAGTAAATATCTCCTCACTGTCAAAATTTTGATAAAGCTAAGAATAAATCATATTTTTCATGAACATGTTTATCTTCACCATCAACTGAAACAGGACAGACGTTGGTCCTTGCTTTAACCTCTACCAGTGTTCTTAACAAACTGATCCAACTCACATTGATTTTCTCCACAAAGTAAATGAATCCTTCCTTGCTGTCAAAGTCAAAATCCTGTCCACTGCTGATGGAGCTGACTGGTACTATGCCGGTCACATTAGTGCTGCCCAGTTTGATGCCTGCGATGAATCTTGACTGCATGAACAGCAGGATCTCGGCTGGATCTGGAACATGAACAGTGTTCAGATAACAACACTGCCATCTTACGACAAAAAGGCACATAATATATGATTTAATTCATAGTGCATATGTGCCTTTTTGTTATAAGACGACAGATTTAGAGGTTGAGATGTGCAAAGACCATGGATGCTACTAACACAGTCATAACACAAGATTTAGCCAATTCCAAAACTGGGGATGGATGGACATGTTTCGGGGGGGGAGAAGATGGAAGAGGTAAGGGGATGNATTACACAATATACATGTTTGTGTTTTCCGACTGACTTCCAGACTAAACCATGTGGTGTAGAATGCACAGAAAAAAATGCCAAAATAATCTCACAAGGTGATACTTAGATCTGTTCTGTCAATCTGACATAACATCATTAGCACAGGAACTGATGGTAGAAGTGTAAGTTCAATGGGGTATCATATAACATGGTATTGCTATCAACTGTCCAGACAATAAAGAAGATGTTTATTCTTTAGATTTCTGAAGTTTGCTAACATGGTGCTTTCTGTGGGTCAGGGGAGCAAATCATAAACAAAATGAGTGAAAATAGCTCTCTTTAATGTGCTACAAAAGCACCTTAGGCTTGTGTTTGTGATGGATACAGCAGAATAAAAGTAGTTATTGTTAACATCAAGCAACACAATTATATGCCAGTTTTCCACTGATGTCAAATGTACCTGTACCACTGCTAATATACTGTGAATACTATCACAAAGGAGATGCGTGAAGACTCAGTAACATCTGGATCAATAACCAGAGAGTCATTGGAAACATTTCTGTCATCTTGCTGTACAACCGCTGACATTACCTTTGATGCAGCTGTGAGCGGTCCCGTCCAGCATCATGCCTATGGGACATGCACAGCTGTAGCCGGTGGGACGTGGGGACAACAGACACAGATGGCTGCACTGGGCGTCTTCACACGGGTTGGTGCCTGGACACGAAATGAACATACAAGACTGCTTCTATCAGCAAGTTAAAGATTCTCTACAAATGTCATGAAATAATTCTGTGATGGGTGTGGCTGTGTAAGTGAGGCAATGATTATCACCCTTTCATTAAACTCTTGCAATCTTTAAAATCAAATATAAGGAAATATATTTATCATACTGTTTTAATACAGTAAACTGAAAGTGACAGGCACGATGTCCAAATACCTCTGGGTTAATATAATTTGAGTTGCCATGGAATAATACAAATTATTTCCCATGACGTATTCATAATATTTTCAGGTGGTTTAACATTTCTTTAAACAACATTTTATTACTTAAAGCCAATATATAACAACTTTCGGTACAGGAAAGTCATGCAGTCTTCAAAAAGTTTTCACTCTGGTTGATGCACATGAAAATAGTTCAGTTCTAAATAAAATGATGGGCCATCAATGCAATGTTTTTGAATATTTCATGACTCTTCCAAGAGAGCTAGCCATTTCTGTGGATTCCAAATATTTTCTAAATCTGTGCAAAAGACAAGCAATTTTCCATGAGTTTTCAGATCTGTGATAGCCCTGTACATTTCTAGCTGCATTCTCAAGACATTTTACTTCCCTGAAGATCTGAATCATTCTAACAATAAGAAGTTAACAAAGCCCTTCTGCCCTGTTAGGCTTGTGCCAAGTCCAGTTGGAGAAGTAATCGAGGATAATAATATTTATGATAATCATAATCACAGGTACCAGGTAATGTACTCATTGTCTTGATTTCTTGACTACCTCAGTAGATCCTACTTCTTGGTTTTCAGTACTCAGACAATGGCATTCAAGAAAATAGTCACTCATCAGATCTAGCACTGTGAGCCAGCCAATGTTAGTTTCTTCTTGCCTGGAGACAATGGCACGGGGAGATGGGGGCGTGATATGCCTGTGATACTGTTAGTTAATACAAAGTGTATTGTGGAGTTGTGCATTAATTATTATAGGAATATGCATCCTGTTGTTTCAAATCCAATAGGGCATAATTATGTTACCCATGTCTCCTCTGGCGAGTATGACAGCTATTTCCTGGTGCCTTTCAAGAATACTCATGGTGCCAGAAAATGAGTATTACTCCTGAGTAGCTGGGTAAATCACTGCTTTCTGACCAGACCTAATATGTGTTTCAAAGGCATGTTCGGTACCTGCCTGGATGTGGAAAATCAACACCAACCTGTAGGCTGTTTGATAATGTTGTAGACTGCAATGCCCAGAGGTCGAGCTATGCTGGAGGCCACCACTGATCGCTCAGAACAGTTGAACTTGTTACACTTGGATACACGGCTGGCAGCGCGGTCTGTCCAATACAACCAGTCCTCATATACTGTCAGGGAGTGAGGGTGTCGCAGGAACTGCACAAAGAAGAGAAGGCAAAAATTAAAATGATGAGGACTGAATTACACAGGAAAAAATACATGTGAAAACAGATATATAAGTAAGTGTGTGATACATAACAGTACTTTTCCTGACCAACAGCGGACAAAAACACCAACTTATCCCTTGTGGCTTGATAAATGTATTGATATGATTAAACCAACCCCTCCTATTGGAGGCCCGTAGTAATGAAAAGCATCCTGCTGTACCAAGTCCTGTACTAGTATCCACTCAACTCAGGGGTCATTAGCAACTCTGTGAAGGGTTAACAACATGAAACTAATGAATGTAGTGAGGCTCTCTGATGCCAAGGGAATTATGTCATTACAAAAGTTACAAGTGAATTTGAAGGAATATTGGTAGATACAAACTTTATATGTCCATATTGTCAAAACTTACAGGACTTCTGGCACAACTTGATAAGGAAGTTCTACCCAATAATGTAGTCTTACAACCAGAAAAGTGCAATATAGCCTAATCATGCTGGTATGCCATAAAACCCTAACTCACACAAACGAACCATAAGTCCAAAAATATGAAAACGTGAAGCCATCTGAAATGCAACACTTTCCACATAACAATTTCATCTGTGATCATCTGTCACCTTAAATTCCACCTGTTAAGGTAGGTAGCTTTTAAGATGAAAATTAAGTTGGACCAAAATAATTTTTCTGTCTTCAATCTTTTTCTGCTTTTTTACAATTTCAATGTTCATGATACACACCATCCATAGACACTATAAACATTGAGAACTCACATGATCATTTGCAAACACCTGATGTCTGCCTGAGCCGTCGTAGTTACAAAACTCAATAAAGTCCATTCGGGCATCTGCAAAGTACAGTCTTTTATTGGGGTAGTCAATGGTCAAGGCATTTGGCCAGAAGAGTTTCTCTGACACCAATGTTGTACGTCCACTACCATCCAGTCCTGACCTTTCTATACGCGGATTTTGACCCCAGTCTGACCAGAACAGGTAGCGCGCCCTAGGAGGAGAGAACAAACACACCACTGACATCAAATCAGATATTAAAAAAGATCAGTGGAGCAAACTTTTCAATCATATTTCATTTATGTCTCCAAGATTACAATAACAGAATGTTAGTAACATGTCATATAATTATTATACAGCAAAATGACCAAAACTGGACAACAGTTACATCAGTTACCATGGAATTGTCTTCATGTATCAATAATCAAAATACTGGGAAGAAGTAAAAACACCAGAAGATACACATCTTGACATTTCTGACACTTTGGTGGAAAATAATCCTTTCTCTTAATATGCACCTTTTCATGAGAGAACAGACACATTGTTTCAGTCCTGTCTGAGTGGGAAAAAAGGTTTCATCATATCTTTTATTTGTCCTCTGAACTCAGACCTACCTGACAACTCATCTCCTTGCTCTCAGTTAAACACCAATAATTCGCTCATGTTTCTTACAGTTGTATCATCACCAACACCCACTCTCTCAGCTCACATCCAGCCACTAACACTTTTTTATCAACTAACCCATGCACCCTCTTAACTCTAGCAACACTAGGCCCCTGCAGTCCACACAACACCCTCACCGCATGATCCAGCATCACTAGTCTTATCATTTTATCTCCTCCTCTGTTAATAAGGTAGTGTAAAAGTTAAACACTAGCGCCACCTGGGTCTTCACAAACATGCAAAAAAACTTAATGTTCCCGCTTAAAGGATTAAGTTACAGTCACATTCAAAACCACGCACAAACCCTCTCAGCCCACCGTCATTGCCCTCTCCCCCTATCGACTCACCCATCTCTGGGATCCACCTCTATGGCCCTGGGGTTGGTAATGTTCTCACTGAATAACACCATGCGGTTTTCCCCAGACAAGCTGACAACTTCAATAGTCTCCATGCCATAGTCAGTCCAGTACAGGTTCTTCCCAAGCCAGTCCACAGCGATGTCCTCCACAACATCTATTCCTGTTGCCACAATCTGAGCACAAAGAGACAACAGTAGAATTACTATGTACAGGAATGCGACAGAATGCTTGTGACATGGGTCTCAACATCTAGAAGTCTCACATTTGATTTCTCTCATGGTCATGTTGTAAATGCTTTGGTAAAGAACTGCATGCATTCACGTATTCCTCAATCAGCCTGTCAAAAAACTTGGATACCTAGCAATAGGCAGTGAAAGATATTGTCAGAATGCCAAGGATCAGCACTAAATATGGCAGTAGCACTGTTTGCTTCCCAGAGAATTCAGTTTTGTCCTTGACTGAACTGGCCTGCTACATTAATATAGATGTAATGTTACATGAGTGAGCATTAGCCTGGCTGCAAGACTTAAAAACTACTTTATTATTATTAGTTTGAGGTTATTATTATCATTATCATTCGGCCATGAAATTTGTGTCACAGAATTTCCCACTTGTGGAAAAGCCTTCTATATAAAACTGTTCAGGAGCTCAAGAGACATTTCCCCTAGACATGACCGCCTGGTGCACCAGCGTGTGCTGGACAGACAAATATTATGAGCAGCTCTACCTCAGTCAAGTCAGTGCCATTAACTGATGTCCTGTAGATTTTTTTGAGCACCGTGTCCGAGAAATAGACATGGGACTGGTTGACATCAATGTCTATGGCCGTCAGAGAGCGGAAGGGGGGCAGGGGCAGGGGGTTGTACAGCCAGATGTCCAAGTTGGACTTGACAACGGACGTCCTGCTAGCAATCAACAAGCTCAGTTCAGTATCATCTGTGGACACAGTATGGGTGGTTCATATCAATACTTACATGTGAACAAGTGATACGGCACACTACATCTAGGAGTAAATGTGAACAATCAACTAATAATTAAAGCTTTTATATATTTTATGGAAAGTGTGGCATTACAGATTTTTCATAATGACTGCGAGAGATTTTGTTTTGAGAAAAAGAACAAAAGATACCTAACACCAGAAAATGTTTTATTCCTGCAATGGATTCAAACCCAGACCCCTCAGCTTGCATGATGATCATGCTATCCCATTACATCACAGGGACACTAACTTCAGAGCATTTTGATCCTTATAGTTCTCTACATATACTTGCACATCTTTCCTAATTTCTACAGTCATGTAAACCATATGTTCATCTGTGGTTCTAACACTCTTTCCAACTGCTCATATCATATATATATATCATTTTGATCTTGTAAATACATGCCCTGAATGTTGAAAATATTCACAAAATTCCAGCCACATCTTCTATATTCAGACATATTTAGACTAAAAAGGCCTTACTTTTGACCATCTTGCAAGGTCCTCTTTTCAGGCAGTAGGATATAGCCCCCCCCCCCCCCCCCCCCCCCCNCTCCACCCCCCTCCCCCACACAGTAAGACATAGCATAGTCCACCACATACTGACACTTAAGGACTTACTTCTGACCACCTTGCAGGTCCTCTTGTCAGGCAGCAGGACATAGCCCTCCACACACTCACACTTGTAAGACCCCTTGGTGTTGATACATGTCTGGCTGCAGCGACCGGGTGGTGTGCACTCATCCGCATCTGTGGGGAGACAAAGCCAAACCACCACTTACACATGCAGTACATTGGTATCAACTTGTCAGGTGAAAGTTTCATTCCCAATAGAGGAACCTCAAGTTTTTAAGACTGGTCCATAATAGCCCAATATCAACATCACTTCACCTTCACAATCACTTACATATAACCACAACATCACATGTCTGCCCAGTAGTTTTATAAGTTAGAAATGCTTGTGCCATTGTGTAACATGATTTGACTCAGTTTTAGGCTCCAAACAAATCGCCTTGTAACTATTATCTATGATCAGCTGAGCAGGGTTTTGAAACAAACAAATATTATCCCTAAGCCACATAGAATTTGTTTAAAATGGCCGACTGCATATCCTTATATTGTCTTGGGTGCCTGTCGCAACTTAGGGAAACTCGAAATGATGGAACAAAGGAGTTCTGAAGTTAACGAAATACCCTTTGCCCTTCTTCAAGTTGTACTCAAGAGCAGTTCTGTGGCCCAAATCACACTACGTCACGTTGTGCTGCTCAGCGGTTGTGTGGCCTTAAATCTGATCTTATACGCAAACAACTTAGCATTTCAAGCATTGGTCAGTTATGTATTATTTTGTTACTTAATTTATCAACAAGCAAATAACAATGTGCAAAAAAAAAAACCCAAAGAATGCCAGGATATTAATTACTTAGTTTATGTTTTTTGTCCGAATTATCAGCTGTCATTCATATCCCGGTGATTTTCCTGTACAACACACTGCAAAGTTAAAGGAATAGACTGCTAATGGTGGAGGTGATGTGAAAAGGTTAAATCTCTGAGCTCAGGGAGACCGACTGTAAACAGGCCGGCCTTACAAGACAGCCACGTTGTTAGACAGTTCTCCCACGACAGAGCCCAAGCACAGCTTGCAGGACTCACCAACACAAATCTTGGTTCCGTTGAGCTCCTCTCCTCTAGCGCACTTGCACTCAGCACCTCGAGGGGTCTGGATACACACATGACTGCAGCCACCGTTACTCACACTGCAGCTATCCATGTCTGTTGGAGAAGAAAAACACAGCAATCAACTTATTCGCTCATCTGAGTTGTCAACATGACAACATCCTAACCACCAATGTCATTATATTAAAACTCAGCTCTCAAAAGTCAAATTTTGCAGTCAGACAGGAGTTATTACCCTCTACAAGTATTCACCAGAGAAACTAATAAGAGTGAAGGGGCGGCAGGGGTGGGAGTGGAGGAGGTTACATGGCTAGTATGAAGGGCCCTGAGCCAATATAACAGTGTGGTATTTCAGTCTGAGCCAATGCCAAACATAGCAAAGGGAAGTACCTAGTGTGAAACATCATTAAATTAAGATTGAAGCTGCATCTCCATCTTCTTCTCTTCCTCAAAAAACAAACTTTGATGACCAAGTCTTGGAAAATGACACTTGATTTCTTTGACTCTAGATTAATGTACAATTTTTTTGTCTTCTCTGCTTGTATTCAAAGACATCTTCCAAAGTAAGCTTTCATTCTTGAGCAATTCCAAGAGTATCCCACATCAATTGCACTTATTTCTGGAAAACTCTGGCTATGCACCATCAAGTTCCAGTTTATATTTCAATAATAATGTAACCCTTGTGACAAACATCAAATCTTACATCTGTGAAATCAAAGCTCCTCAGAAATTAGTGTAACTGATGTGGTATTCCGGTGGAATTGCCCTCTTCCTAGTTTCATAGCATATAAACCTTTCCAAACATCAGGTAAACATCAGAACTTACTGCAATAGGCGTTCTCATCATGGTCTCCAGGGCAGTCTGGCTTCCCATCACAGACCAAGCTCTCATTGATACACACCTGGCTACCACCTGGACACTCCCACTTTCCTCTTGGGCAGGAGAATGGGGGCGGGGCTAGAGAAGATAAACATGTTTTAATTTCTAGCATGCACTTCCACTTTACGAGCAAACCATTCGATGACTACATTTTGGGTTTACCCCATGACAATCCATGCTTGATAGCTTTACATTGCATGATGTCGTCAATGAAAGGAATCAAGACTTCCATTTTTTTTTTAACTTCATCCTTCAAAAGGACCAAATGGGAGAGATGGCACCAAATTGCCCATATCTTCTTAATGAAATCCTGTGCATCCACTGAGTCCAGACTGACTGTAAACTTTTTCTCTTCTATTTGAGTAAGGTAGGTTGGACTTGCTGAATTTTACCAACGACAGTTTCAGAGTTGATCGCACTTGAAACTTGGTGCCCTGCCCATGGTCCATTCTTAGGGTACAGATTATGTGTTTTAGTACCTATCAAGTTCTTCCCACTTATCTGAAGGAGATAGGAGAAGGAGGGAGCGGCTTAAGCAAAGACAGATACATGTCATAGTCTTGTTCAACCCACTTTAGGGCCAGAAGAGTAGGACGGGCTCAACATGACAGACATCTGTTACTGTCTCGTTATCAGTTAAGACACCACACTTTGACTGTAATCAGGTCGTTCCCGAAGTGCAATATCAAACTGGTAAAAGTGATGTCTAAACAAAGATTACCAACTTAATCGATTCCACCTTCCAATAAAATAATAATAATATACAACACCAACTCCCCACCCTGTGGGCTCTTTACAGAAACAAAAAAATGCCAATTTTCTTTATCTATACAGCAGTCATTCTCTGAAACATTTCATGCCTTGCAATAGCCAAATTGCAGAAAATCATATTGCTTGTAGGTTTTTATCTTCAGGGTTAAGGATTGCTTTAGCTAAACTTTCACAACATTATACCCTACATCATTTATGAGAAATTCACATTGAGATATTTTAAAGGTGAAACCAAAATTAACCAAAGACAATATTAAAAGTCCATGTTCTCAAAACAGCTTCAGCTGCTATCAAGCCTTGCAGTCAGAGGAGGTCACAGGCTGTTGTCAATCATTACTTCTGAACTATGAAAATGGAATCAATCTTACCACACGTGAGGGCGGCATCTTCATCTGAATTGTCTCCACAATCATCGTCACCATCACACACCCAGCCTTGGAAGATACAGCGACCATTGGCACAGCGGAACCGATTCCCAAAGCAAGTCACAGGAGCTGGAAAGATGAACAAGAAATTGGGGTGTGTTACACAGACGTCTCACCACACTCCTCCCAGTCACCACCATGGGAAAACCTCTCACTAGGACCTGGTTAGAGGAGAGACTAAGGAAAGTTTCTGTTTCCTGTCAGTTCTCTCCAACGATTTTAAACCTCATATAATATCCTATCATCTAAAGGCTCCAGCCCCCAAAGAGGAATTCTCTTTAAAACACTGTACAAAAATATTCTCTATAAGGCACAATATCAAATATTCTCTGTTAAAAACACCATACCTATGTCCTTTATAAAACACAGGACCAATTATTCTCTGTAAATAAATGTACCAAATCTTCTCTGAAAAGCATTATGCCTAACATTTTCTGTAAAGCACTGTACCAAATATTCTCTGCACATTGTACCAACCAATTCATTCTCTATATAGCTGTACACCAAATATTCTTGTGAAGCTCTTAGAGCCCTCTTGTAGTGATATATTCCTGTAATGATATACTCTTGTAGTGATATACTCCTGCAATCAATATGCTACTATAACATCTCCTGAGATGGTGAACTTACGACAAGTGACCAGTTCATCTGATTCATCCTCACAGTCCACCTGTCCATCACATTTCCACGACTCAGGGATACAACCTCCATCCTCACAGCGGAACTGATCTTTTAAACAACTGTCTGGTCGCCTGGTGGCTGTGGAATTGGGGGAGGGGGGAGAGGGGAGGAGGGGAGAGAGGAGGGAAGAATAGAATGAGTAATGCACAACCACACCTTCAGTTCATTACTTTTATCAGAGAATTAAAATTGGCACATTTTCGCTCAACTTGTCTCAACATCTTACTTTTCCTTCAGCCATACTGAATCAACCTGTCTTAGGCTATTATCTGTGAAGTCTCTGTGATGTCAGAAGGCAATAATTTTTCATGGTAATATTGCCTGTTTACAGTAAAGATTTAGAAAATTGCAGACCACAGTGCTAAAAATGGTGCATTGGTGTTGGTGCAGCCTGTTGTTTTCTGTAAGTTTTGGTTATTTGGAAAGAGTATAATGATGACGTTACTGACCTGCAGTGTGCATTAAACTGGGCCTTGTTCTGTTACCAAAGATTCTGTTATCAAAGATCCTACAAGTTTGGGCTTTGATGAACTATGCAGGCTGACTTATAACACACGTTAGGCCAAAAACCTTACAACAGTTTCATCTGACTACCTACAGACTTATCAATTCTAGAGGTATTGGATCAGGAGCAGGACCAAGCCGGACATGGAAATTGGCAGGGAACGTAAGAAATAAGGTCTCTCCTAAAGAAATCAGCAGAGTTAACAGCTCTAAAAGTTACCTCCCCTCCACCCATCCAGCATTGTAAAAAAGAAATGATGACATATTCCTCTGTCTTTCATTTCTCCAGATTTCTCAGATTTTACCCGGCGTGAAATACAAGAACTGAGCTGTTATGGTCCCAGTGCTGTTATGGCTGCAGTTTTTAACCAAAAAAGGGATTTTTTTTTAAGGATTCAGAATAATTTATGTTCTGTTTTATTTAATTTATAATTTAGCACTATTTTAGGATCTTTATTTTATTCAACGGACCTTTCAGGGCCTGGCAAAACTCTGAATTATCTCTGTATCATCTCCACTCCATGACCTCAATATTACATTACAATCCCATGTCATGTTGACTTTACAACAGATCCTCTTATGTCTGATCCAAATTACTGTAACTTACGACAATCTTTCTCATCAGACTCATCATCGCAGTCAGGCACCCCATCACAGTGATGTTTGGACAAGATGCACTGTCGCACCGACTTGCACGTCCACCGAGAGCCAGAGCAGTTCAGAGGTGGACAGTCTCGCTCGTCTGAGCCATCGTAACAATCGTGACCTCCATCGCAGACTCGCATCTCAGGGATACAGCGCCGGTCATCACACTGGAAGTAGTGTCTGGGGCACGTGTGGTTATCTAGAAAGCCAAACAAATTTAAGTTTCATTTTAAGGATGCTACACAGTATATGTTACACTTTTTAAGGCATGGTCTGAGTCCTCGCTACCAGTCATAGACAGGCAGGAAAAGCTCTAGATATAATGAATTAAACAACAAGATATTTGGATGAATAACCCTGTATCAAGCAAGTGAGTTTGCCTTTTGCTTCATGTTATTCCAAGTAGCGTCTGGGGCAATTGTGGTTTTCTGGAGAGACCAGCAATAATCTTCTCATCATACAAAAAGAAACATCTCTATTATGGAGAGGAAAACAAAAGAGTCTGCAAAGAGAAAACTCTCTTACAAGAAAACTCTTTTACAAGAAAACTTTTAGCCTTTTCTGTCCTATCATTCTAATGGGGTCAGCTCACACATGGATCATGTTCCAGATCTATTTTTGTTGTTTTACGGCAGAAGGGATAGGTTCTGAGTTTTGAATCTAAACGCCTGATGGTCTTGCTACATGACCTTTCATCTTGTTGCGTGATGGGTTATTGCAAGATATAATCTTGCATGGTGGCGATGGTGAAGATATAAAAGTCCAAGCCGGGAGATGTTCTTAAGTTTTAATTCGAGCTATTATACTTATGACGACATTGTCATATACTTGTGAACCCTCGGCCTGCACCCTCGGTCTGCGCCCCCGGTCTTGCTTTCTTCCAGTATATATAGCGTTCCTCTGATGTTCCAGCTGATCTTCACGTGATCAGTCACAATGCGACCAATTTAAATTAACCTAATTCCAATTCCCCAAACATGTTTTCTAAACATCACCAATAATCTTATAGTAAAGAATTTTAAGCATTTGTTTATTTGGACTATGTGACGCCGAAGTAATTTGAAATGGACATAAACTGTCCATCATATGTCCACCGACTTGTCTTACGAGTCATCCTTTTTTGGAAATAGAGTTAACCTTTCTCATCAGGACACTCTGATAAAACCATGTAATATAATTTGAGAGTCCCCTGACTGAAAAGGTTAACTCTCCCTACAAACTCTGTAACAATCTTTCATCATGACAATGCTAGAGTGGAATCTCCAACCTTCCCTATGATTATGAATCTACTAAGCAACACCTTGTTGCTCAGCCATCAATTCAAGCTTCTCTTAGCTGTTTCTATCTAAGGACTGTACGATACATGTTTCTGAATATCACAATGTAGGTTAACTGTCATATTGTAACAGATTAAAATCATTCTTTGCATTTTATACATGGACTGACACAGATTCTAATCTGTGACCTTATACACTGTGCAAAGCCCATTACAGAAAAAAAAAAAATTATACACAATGCATTTCACCAAAAATATGCATAAACAATTTACTTTTGAAAGGTGTGTGTAAAATAAAGCAAAATAATGTACATGTATGACTAAATGTATCCCCAAAGAGTGTGTAAAACTTAACCTACCACAGAAATCCCCTTCATCTGATCCATCCCCGCAGTCATTGTCTGTGTCACACTTGAGTGACTGACTGATACACAAACTGTTGTTACAGCGGAACTCTCTCGAGTTGCATGTCTTGGCAGCTGGAATAGAGACAGACAAGAAATAATAATATAGTCAACATTTGCATAGCATTAAAATCCTAAAAAACATAGGATTTCAGATACCATGGAAGTTAGGAATTAATCCACTACTCTAAATTCAGAAACACAGTACCTTGCCTACTTGGTTTGCATAAATATTCATGCAGCAGCAAAAGACAAATCTTTTTGATTGCTACTGAGAGAGGCAATATGGGTAATTCTGGTAATGTTACACCTTCAGCATTGAAAGCGTGCACAGACACATCAGTTAATTATGCCAAGTTATTGCCTTTTCGGACCACTTTGATTTTAATCAAGAGTAACTTGAGGTCAAAACTTTTTCTTTTAATGAAAATATAAGCGTCTAGGTTTCCATATCATACCAGTAACCTGAAAACCTAGTAAATAAATTATCCTACAGGATAAATAAAGTCGTATGATACTATATTTTGTCAAAGAGTCACTTAAGCCTCATTAGAGAGGTTTCAAGACGACGTGTTTTTCATACAAAATATGCACCAGAAACAGAATGGAATGCTGAAGAGCTGACTGAGATGAAGTGCCAAGATTACTTACGACAGTTTCTCTCATCAGTCATGTCCCCACAGTCATTGTCTCCATCACAAACCCACACACGACTGATACACTGGCCGTTATCACACTTGAATCTGTTGGACGGACAGGTGTCTGGAGAGAAAAGAAACAACAGTCATCACACTGCAATTCTCTGCAATCTCCAAGGTAAGTGACCATCACTTTCCCCTCCCACCTACTTTCTCTGAAATCAGCTTCAGGAATTCTAGTAAATAAACAAACAAACAAACAAACAAAAAAAACAAAAATGAACATGACCTATTTCATAAACAAACAAAAAAAACTTGATGCAGTGAAACAGAAGAAATCACCTAACTGTTTGCCAATATTAGGGGGGTGTGTCCATTTGTTGTTATACAGAGGCAGCATTAGAGATAAATATGACGAACATCCTCAATTGCTCATGGTCTTATTGACATTCAGCATTAAAAACACATCCAAGTGTCATACTGTTCTGTCTTGTTCCACATTCCTCACTTTAAACTTAAGTCTGGAACTGGAAGATCGGAGCTCAGAAATGAAATGACCTGGTAGAAAACCAGTACTCCAGGCCTTGCTACTATCCTGGTAAAATGTCAGTGAACATAACGAGAGCAGTGAATGGAATGACATGGCTGAACAGTTACAACACTGGACAAGAATATAAAGTCATGGGTTTGAATCACAACCACTGTCATGTTGTAAGTGTCTTGGGAGAGCACCTAAGTCACATTTTCTTCAGTCCCCCCATCTGTAAAATAGTATCTGGCAATGGGCAGCAGGAGATATTGTCAGAATGCTGGTGATCACTGCCTGGAAATGGCAATGGCACTGTATACTCCCCAGGGAGTTGAGAAAGTCTTAGACTGATCAAATCTGCCGGGGTAATAAAAGTGTAAAGTCATATGAGTGGGCATTAGCCTTGATATGAGACTTCTAAACCGTATGACTGTTATTATGATGAGCACCTACCATCAGGGCAGTTCTCCTCATCTGACCTGTCCAAGCAGTCGTTGTCACGGTCACAACGGTACGAGTTGGGAATACACCGGCCATTCTTGCACAAGAACAGGCCAGGTCTGCAAGTGGTCACCTGTATCTCATCTGGGTTATCCTCACAGGTGCGCTGATCCCGCCCCAGCTTCTTCCCATATGGGCACCCACAGTGACGGCTCACTTGGCTGAGTCCATTAGAGACAGGGACGACAAAACAGAAGTGGGAGCAGTCACCATTTCTCAAGTTACATGGGTTCTGACCTGGAATATGTCAGGAAAATCAAGACAGGGTGAGACATGAGACAGGACATGCCAGATGATATGTTTGTGTGATATTCTGTGGAAGAGTGGGTGGGTGAATAGGGGGATGGATGGATGGATGGATGGATGGATGGATGGATGGATGGATGGATGGACAAATGGTCAGTGGCAAATGAACAGATGGATGAATGGATGGATGGACTAATGAATGGACAAATGGACAGATGGCAAATTTATAGACAGACGGATGGATGGATGGATTGATGGCTGGAGACTGGCTAGAGCAATGAAAGTGCAGAAGGATGGCTTTTGGGTAAGTGGATAGGTGGATTATTCAAAGATGAAGGATGGGTGGGCCAATCAAAGAGTGTGTGGCTGGATGATGTTAGAAAAGTGGGATGATCAGAAAGTGAGTGCATGAGTGGAGGGTTGATGAAGCAATGGATGAATCTTAAGATAGGTGGAAGAGTATGTGAGTAAATATGTGGACTGGTGGAAAGGTACCTGGGTCAATGATGGACAGAAAGGTGTGCCCCAGGATAGGTGCTTAAATGTGAGAACGAGAGGATGAGTTTGTGCTGACTGGAAGGATGGGTGGTTGTTTTGACCAACAGAAATATGTGTGGGTGAATACATGGAGGACTGTAGGAAGCCACATGGGACCAGATGAAAGAATACAAAGTCAGGGTAATGGGCAGGCAGGAAGGCAGTAACTCCGGCCCAGATTATTGAGAACAGCTACATACCTGAGACAGGTTGGAGACTCGGGTCAAAAATCCTAATGCCCATGACTCGACCAATACCGGACCTCATTTTCATCTCCTGACCGCCCCTCTTGTTGATCCGCATGATGGACTGGAGACGCCAGTCAGTGAAGTAGATGTAATCTGGAACACAATGAACATCAGTAGTGGTTGGGGGAAAAAAAACAGATGCAACAAGTGGGCAGAGACTGACAGAAGTTTACTAAAGGTAAGGTAGATTGTAGTAATGGCAGCATGACCATCTGAAGGTGGGAAGGAAACAGCTAAAAGTACAGAAAATTTCCTTTCTGCAATAGTTTAAAAGAAATTTCAGGTTTCATCTGAGTCTGGATCATTATTAAATGAAAGAGACAAATTTATGAGCAGAGGATATTATGTACGATTTAATATGTTGAAGGTTAAGGAACTATTTGACTAAGAAAACCACTTTTTAGTTGAGTTAGCAAAATACAATGAAACTGTGTAGCAAAACTTTTATTAAGGAGTATAAGGCTACAATGCTAATACTAGGGGAAAAAATGAGCAAGTGTAAGAAATGAAGGGTAGCTGGTAAATATCTGTGGCTTCTATCACATATTATCAGTTCAAAACGTACATTGCTAATAGTTAATTTTGTCAATTTAATTAATAATAATAATAATAATAATAATAATAATAATAAAGAGAATTTTTATAGCGCCTCACCCACGAAAAGCTCGAGATGCTTTACATCGCATACATTTCTTTCAAACATCAACCATATTACAAGCATTAACATACACACTCGCACATACGTATTGCATAATATAATTGTCAAAATACTTTTATAATGTTGTGTGCTGTTTGTATTGTTCACTGATGCACCACAGTTTTGTCCTGGGTTCAAATCAATCAACTTGTTATCCTGTTGTTTTTGTTATTCCAAGCTGAGGGGGAGGCAATAAGAGCCAACACTGTTATTATATATTTGATTCTTAACAAATTATTTTTCTTCCCTCAGTTCCTTTTTTCTCCATCTGTCTCCTAAGATTTCCCTTTCCCTTCCCTCTCCTCTCCACCCATCTCCCCTACCCTCTCATGCTCCCCCCTCCACATCTTATGTGAACTTATGCATGTGTCCACTAAATTCTAGTGATCAGCACCACAACAGTTGTACATGAATGGAAAGGAGTATTTCCTTGCAGCTCAGAGAACTACAGAGAAAACTGACATGCCATATTATTTGTCTATTGAGAAGTCTCTCTCTGGTCTGATACTGTAAACCTGATAATGGTAACAACACAACAGGAAGTCTCTTAATATTAGTAAAGCCTGGCATCTGCAGTCCACACCACACCCTCATCACGTGATCTGGGCTTGGCCGTCTCTTTCAGTTCACTTTGAAGACTGAAGCTTTCCCAAATGTGAGGCAGCTGCATGAGTTCAACCAGTGTACCTCGCTTGTTGCAAAAAAAGTTTGATGCTCCTTTTTAAAGGAGTAATATGTCAGTACTAAGATGATACTCGCTCTTAAAGTATTAACGATTTGACAGTTACTTTTTACTTGTTGCTGGAAACATCATCACTGCACCCTGGACATGACCATAGGTGCTCCCACCCTCATGCCACAAACCATCTCAAAGAAGATGATTTAATTGTGCTGGTTGACATCTGGTTGAGGACAGTCCTAATCCTTCCAGCATGTCTGCAGTTTCTATCTACCATTTCCGTTGATCTTCTTAATATCACTTAACTGCAGGATTGTTATACGAGCCTTCTCCTTCTCCTATGGAGTCTCTTCCTGTTCCTTGAGGATATTTGCCAGGTTTGACTCATAATTCACGAAAATATATGACATGTACCTAACCACACATTATTCTTACACATCCACATGTAAATTATATCCAACTTTATTCTGACAACTATGACCAAAGTCTCTCAGACAACACTAACCTTTATAGATGGCAATGCCAAAGGGATGGACAACCGTATGGCCAGAGAGTGTCTGCAGGTCTCCCCCATCCAGTTTAGAGTGTTGAATCCTGGCAGGTAAAAGGGAAGAGACTGAGTACAGACAACTTTGTTGTCATCATCAATACAATCATTCCATTCTAAATAACTCACAGTTCATTGTACACTGAAGAGATCAAAATATGACCTTAAATTATGCAGCTATTCTAGGTTTCCCACATGGTCGCAGTGATGTTATTTATCAAGTACAAGTTACAGGATCTAGGTCAGAGTATGTGCCCTGACATGCTGATTAGAATAGCAAGTATATTATTATTATATAGATTGATTTGACTGATTTTGGCCATTTTGTCCTTTTGTGATGAAACAGCAATAACAAACCTGTCAAAGTAAGCATCAGCCCAGTAGAGACGGTCATTCTGGAAGTCAATGGTGAGTCCATTAGGCCAGCCCAGCTGTTTGTTCTTAATCTGAACAATTGAGGTCCCGTCTGTGAAGCAACGAGCAATGTATGCACTTTGTCTGGAGTTACGCAGCCAGTCGGAGTAGAATAGGTACCTGTGGACAGGTGAAAGATGATTTTAACAAGCATACAGGTTATCTGT
Source organism: Ellobium chinense (assembly GCA_033807755.1). Taxonomy (NCBI): domain Eukaryota; kingdom Metazoa; phylum Mollusca; class Gastropoda; order Ellobiida; family Ellobiidae; genus Ellobium; species Ellobium chinense. The sequence goes on from JAWQUT010000231.1 coordinate 1,082,000, forward strand.
GCAGCTAAGGAGATTTAAAAAAATAAAAAACGATAGGGAATGGAAATATCAATCACGAATACTAAAAGAGACTTACAAAGAAGAATTAACTCTGTCACAAGTTTTCAGACGGAATAATATGCAAGCTTAGAAGATGAAGAAAGGAAAAAACAACCAAAATAAACAAACTACAGCTTGATAGTTTGCTTTGATTACCAAAAAGCCATCCTAGAGTATATTTGACATCTGTTCAATGTTTGTCCCGTCAGTAATCACACTGTTTGAAACTTAAGTCATAAAATCCCTTCAATACATCAACACTGCTCAATCACAACTCCTCGAGGCATTGAAAAAAATACAACTGAAAGACTTACAATTATCCAGAGACTTTTACATACAAATATAACATTTCATATACAAGCAAAATGTTGCAGTTGAGTGGAAGTTATGATCACCCGGATAACAATTATCCAGAGTCATCCACATCTGTCTGTTGTGAACATGAGATGAGACTCACCCTTGCAGGGGGTGCACCACTATAGACCTAGCATTGCCCAAGTTCTGGATGAGATCTCGTCTGTCTGTCGGCTGGTTGGCCCTGATCACTGACAGAGTATTGCGCCGGAAGTCGGTGAAGAACAGGTTCTTGGAGATCCAGTCATAGGTGATGCCCTCAACGGAACCAACATCAGTCACCAGTAGGGGTGCAGGGTCTGGTGGAGGAACAAGAGGGGATGGGGAAAGGAGGGAGGGAACAGATGATATGAAACCAGAAATAGCATAATTTATTATGAAGTTTGTCTCCACAGGAAATGATTGTATGGGATCTAACTTCTTAAGCACAATAAGCAGCAATTTTAATCTCAAGCCAGAAGTTAATTATCATTATCATATATATATACTATAAGGACGCAGAATTTTCACACTAGAAAATAGATAGGAAACTTTCTTACTCAGAAAACAAGGCAACAGAAGATCTTCAGAGGAAGATACCCCTGTCTAACAAGTGTTTCAGCCCCCTGATTTTCTGACACTTTAAAGAAACTTGGCCACACTTGGATCGTGACTCTAAAGTTTCCTTCTGTCTCATGCTAGATAGCCACCATCCAACTTATAATTAAAGAACCCAGCAAATACTGTTAAATATCTGTCTTGTATAAAAGTAATGAGACCGAGCTCTCCTTCTCAACACTCTATACAGCCTCAGCCACACCAAACTTATCAATTTTGGGGCTTCTTCTACTTTTTACATTTACCTTTGCCAATATTTGAAGCTATAACTGCTCTGCTCCACAATCTTAACCTAGATCTGCCATCATCTAATACACAACAGGTCTTGATTGCAATCACAGAGTTGTCAGAAAGTCAGTCTAAGAATTTTCCTTTGGCTTTTACACTTCAGTTGTTCCTAAAGGATTTCTTAATACAAGGAATTACATTATACCATTTTAACACAAGAAAGTCCTACTTTCACTCTAATAAAAAATATATCAATAAATAAATACATTTTCAAAAATATAAATATTAGTTGATATCTGACTGAATCTCACCTGACTCCCCAATCTGTCCACTGTAAATGACCCGATTTCTCACATCTGAGAAAAACACAGTCTGATTCTCCGCATCATAGTCCACAGCCACATAGTTGACTCCCAGCCGACCCCAGCGCTGGCCCACGATTGGAGGGATGGCATCGATTGGGTAGTCACCTGGTTCCTCCAAGGAGATGCCACGGATACAGCGAGGGGAGGCAAACAGGATGAACTTGTCAATTTCTGGTGAGTAACATACAGAAAACACTTCGTTTACACTGTGGCCATGACGCTCTCTACAGTACATGGATGTATGTGGTAGGTTAACACAAACATGTTTCCTCAATTTCAAAGTTTTATAACATCCATAATTCAAATCCTACACACTTAAAGTTTACACATACTAGTAAAGGGATACTGTCTGCTGATGTTGCAAATTTCAATTAATTAGATACCATGGTTTTATATCAGCTGAAAATTTAAAAACACATGTGTAACACACATGTCTGGTGCACATCTAACAAACAGATCCTAACATGTCAAAATTTGACCTATGCTTTAAATCTTTCTTGCTGCATAAAAAAATCAGATCAAAGAAACTTGCAACAATCATAGATTTTTTTCTGTCTGCACATATGTTTAAAATCTTTTCCCACTTTCTTTTTAACTCTTACTCTGAATTGGGGG
>JAWQUT010000231.1:1084458-1098664 GCA_033807755.1 Ellobium chinense
GGGGGGGGCACCATGCGGTATATGTGAGCAGATGGAAAGTGTGTCAGTGATATGGGTGATTATACATAAACCTTAACAAAGTGTTAAACACTCAGGATGTAAGGACTAAACTGCTATAGTGTACTGGGTTAGCATACTCCACTTGCGAGAGAAGAGGATCAGGTGCCAATCCTGGCAAGGATGTTTACTTTCGATAACTCTTCAGGCAGGTCAGAATGACCAATATCAAGGCTGATAGAAACATTCACAGAATTCTTAACAGAAATATTATTTGATCAGGTTTGACAAAATTATATTATTTGCATTTGATGCATATACTGAACATAATAATATGTTATAATGTGTTTACAGAGTTATGAAGTTCCTGTTTCAGACTAATCTATATTGGACCAAATTTGGTGATTCCACAACTGTCTCTCCTGATCACTGACATGACTTGGTTACTCACACTAGTTCAGCAATGAACCACTGTGTCCTGATATAACAGATCCTCCATCTTCTATAACAGAGTTAGGCTTGTGAACCACAACACAAAGCACATAAGGATCATACATATACTGTCAGACCACTTACGTGTACAGTTGACCATATCAAGGTCCAGCTGGTAGCCAGCCTTACAGAGACATCGATAGCCCAGGCCGCCATTGCCAGTGATGTGAGAGAGAGCACATATATGTTGGCACGGGGCGTCCTGACATGGGTTGTTAGCTGTGGGGAGAGAGAGTGAGAGTGATGTGAGAGAGAGCATGTGAGGACATCCTGGCAGAGGTTGATGGTTGTGGGGAGAGGGGAGAGGATAAGAGAGAACAGTGTGAAAAAGAGTACATATGTCAGATGAAGTATCCTGGCATGGGCTCTTGGCTGTGAGAAGAGTGAGTGAGAGTGATGTGAGGGGAGTACATATATCTTTTCGAGGGGTATCGTGGCATAGGTTCATGGATGTGTTGTGAGGGAGAGGATGGATTTTAGACAGAGTACATATATATTGGCAGGGGCATCCTGGCATGGATGGATGTCTGTCGGGTGAGGGAAGCGGAATGGAGGGGGTGGTTAAGTCCATGAAGAATTTGCAACAGTACATTGGTTTACCATTATCGTTTTCACTCATCTCATTCTTTCCACAACAAACAGTTCGTTCATCTATGTCCTGGAAGAGTCAGCAGTCGTCAGATGGCCAAAACAGGGAGATTACAATAAACAACCAATTCCTCCCTCTGACACACACATTATTACCTCGTGTGCTGAGTGTCTGCAGAGAGGGGTGAGAGGTGACCACAGCTGTAGGGACACCCACATCAATCTTCAGAATCTGCAGCATGCTTGTGCGGTCAGCACTCGTGTCACTTTTGTTCACCCGCATGACGCCCAGTTTGGTGATGTCTGCAAAGAACAGCTGGTTCTCAAAGGCGGCCACTGACACCGGAGCTGGAATGTTTAATCCTCCTGACACAATAGTACGTCTGAGAGGAAGGAGAGAAAACATGTCTGATATTACTGTTCTTAACATTAGTTGTGCTAGGCACTGGTGGTCCATGTAACTCCCTCGCCACTTGACCTAGTGTCAGCCATCTTATCATTTTGTTTTTGTACCTGATATCTGATACTTGATGGTCTGAGTACATAAGAGAGGTCATTACCCCCACATATTCACAGGATGTTGGAGAAACACAAGAAAACCATTCCCAGCAAACTGCAGGATGAGTTTTACTGTACCTGTTCTTCCCATCATAGTCCACTGTCTCAAGGTGGTCAAGGTGTGAGTCCACCCAGAAGAGTCGCTGATTGACCGTGTCCACTGTCAGACCCTGGGGATACAACATCTTGCTCAGGCCCAGGTCCCAGCGATGACTCCCATCCATAAACACTCTCTCAATCCTCGGCTTCATGTCCGGACCTTTCTGGCCTCGGTCAGCAAAGAACAGGTACCTAAGATAAGACCAGAAACAAAGGGGATTAAGATTCTAGATCACCGTTCTCTCGTGAGAATGAGGTAAACAACATCATATGGAAAATCTGAGACATTGAAATGCCACTGATGAAGGCTGGATACAAAAAGACAAATCATGACAGTTGTTTTTTTCTTACAGGACCCAACACGTGTTTGTTCTTAACATTTTCAATTTCATGTGAACAAAAAGTTTCACATCTTCCCTTTAAGGACAGTCCTCAAGGTATCTAGCTTCCCTCCAGTGTAATCAAATTTCAAAGTACATGTCTAGAAATAAGTGCTTCTTCAGATCTTGAATCTTTGAGCGCTATGTCTTTCCTGTCAGTTTGTACTTGCTGATGATGAATTGATTTTACCACACTTTCATCACTGTTTGCTTCCCAACATTTTTCACAGTGAAACTCCAGTGAGATTAATCTGACACTTAGTCATCTCCAGTTTTGATGGTGTGAAGATAATACTGAGTCTTTGCCTAACAGTGAAATACCACATCTAATGACAGCAGTGAATGGTGCCTGAATCTTTAAATGGACCTTTTGATTGTTATATTATTCTGTTGATATTTAAAGACGGTATGCAGAAAGTAAGTTTGAATACAGTCCTGTTTTTTGTACATGTTCAACAGAAGAAACATGTCCTTCAGAAGTACTTTTCACTGCATTCTGGACCGGGGAACAGTGCACACATGGAGCTATGCGGAGTGCAGTGAGGTTGTGTCTGGAAACAAGTAACAAGAAACACATCAAAATATATATTTGAGACAGGTGCATTTCTAGAAACCGAGGGGACTGATAAAATCAAAAGAAATGGTCTGACTGTACTCACCCCAGATTTGGATCTAAAGCTATAGCCACTGGAGTCTGGAGGTTATCAGACACAATATTCTGCTGCAATCCTGCAGGGATGTTGAACAACTCGATACGTGCGGTGTCACGGTCAACCACGTACAGATTCCTGGCCAACCAATCAAAGGCAATGTCCACAGGGATACCCAAGCCATGGATGTTGAGACGTGTTGGAGAGCCTGACCCAGCAGCTGAGGTAGTGTAAATCTATTGAAAAGGAAAAATGTCTTCAGACATGCAGTATTTTCCCCTGACCACGTGATCATGTGATATACCCCTTACATTTCAAATTCAAAAAGTGTGTTCTAACACATACAGTGATTTGGGGATCATCGTACCCCTCTAGATTACATTGGTGAGAATGAATTACAGCACTTTATGTTCATGTCTCATACAGCTGTGTAAGTGTGTGCTCAACTATTCAGTGATTTGGGCTGCATGTATCCTTCTAGAAAAGAGTGGTCAGAATGAATCACTTCTATGAAATACAGTGCTATTTCACTGTTGTATGAAGTACGGCGCGATATATTCATGTGTTTGTGAGAACACATTCAATTATCTCAATGCATCACAGCTGTTTGCTGATGAATTAAGCCATCATACAGAATGGACGTTTGCTTCCCTCTATAACTGGGTTATTGACAAAAAAAATAAAGGCACTACTTTTAACACGAAATACTCTTTACGGGAAAACCTGTCCCATCCCTGTATGCTTGGTTTGATTGACGTCAGCTGGCTGTACTCACTCAAATTTTACCGACACAGCATTCACTGCAGACTGGAGTCTTTGACTTACCTGATTGTCAGTGTTGTTGATGTAGTAGACCTGTTGGTTAGTCACATCCATATCCACATCCACGGCATCCACTAACACCACATCCTTGACATTGTTACCATCTCTATCCATGGTCAAAACACGGGTGGTAGTGGACACTACAACCTGCATTCTCTGACCTGTGAGGAGGAAGTGAGCAAGGATGGATTGGAGAGGAGAACAGCAAGAAGAATCTTGTTTGAATAATGGTTTTAATGGCACTTCAGCAAAATTATGGCTGTAATGTGTCTTTCTGGTTCTATGACTAAATTATTATTAGGTTGAATTTTGCTACCAGCTTTGCGCAGACAGCGGCCACTAGGTCTTTTTATCTACTATTTGAAAACTGTCAAAAGATCTTTAATGAGCACAACATGCCCATGGGACCTCCTAATTTTGCGTTCTGATTCAAAAAGACCAACTCAGCTCTTCTATCCTGAAAGTCAGAGTGTGACTTCTCTATGGGACTGTTAGAGTTACTCGTATCACTGTCACAGATACATATTCTGGAAACACACCACACGCCACAACACATCAGCCGTCAACATTAACTAAATGTTTAACCCATGAAGAGCACACGCAAAGGTATATGGTAATCTGAAATGTCTTTTGCTGTTGACCCAATTATGTGGAGGTGATTCAGGAGACAGGTACAAGAATAGAAGAACGGATGGAGTGGGGAGAAGGAAAACCAGTATGAAAACAGGGAGGAAGAAGGTGAGAAAGGGGAACTAAATGAAAATGAATGGATTTATTATTTGATGTTAAATCTCTAAAACATGAAGGAATCTTCGTGTTGGGTGTACCTATAAATCCATGTGACAAAGCAGAGATCTCTGCAGATGTTTAAATGTGGTAATTTGATTTGACCAGGGTTCTATATGCAGTGAATTCTTTATGACAGCTAAATGATTCTACCCAATATAGAATTTATTTCCACAGGTTTTCATATTTACATCCATTCTAAGCTACATCTATTTACCTATGGACATTCAATGATTCAATATGTCAAGTTTTTCATCTTTTTAACTATTTACTTATCTATCTACACGCTGCAAAGCACAATTATCTGAGCACATTATTTTTACAAGCCAAATGATACCACTAACGGGTGTGTGGGTGGCTTCTCCTCTGCCTGGTGACTGAGCCACATAGACTGGAACACAAGAGGATATAGCAAATGACCGTACAAATGCTCTAACTGTGTTGGAGTAGGGGCTCCAAGTGGTTCTTGGGTCTGAAATAACAGACAAAGTAAAGTGCAAACTATGCACGAAAGAAAGGGAGAAATATGAAAGGAGAGAAAAGAGAAAGCAAACTTACTGTCCTGTGCTCGACACACTCTGTCTTGATCCATGGTGTAGCCCTCATTACATGAACATGTGTAGGAACCCTGAGTCTGGGTACACACCTGGTCACAGTAACCCCACAATGAGCACTCATCAACATCTGGATAAAAGATATCATGACGACAGAGGATGAGAATGAAGGGTAGAGTATCAAATACTGTGCAAAAATATAACTTACAACACTGTGATAATCAGCATTTGCACTGACAAACTAATTCTACATGAGCATAAGCAATGACTGTTCTAAAATATATAGGGTGCTATTAGTTTGGTTGAGAGGGTATTTAAAAAAAAAGGAAGAACAAACATTGCAAATAAATCATGGTGACCAAAATACCTATTTTCCCTACTCACCAACACATGTCTTCTCCTCACCAACACATGTCTTCCCCTCACCAACACATGTCTTCTTCTCACCAACACATGTCATCTCCTCACCAACACATGTCTTCTCCTCACCAACACATGTCCTCTACTCACCAACACATGTCCTCTACTCACCAACACATGTCTTCTACTCACCAACACGTGTCCTCTACTCACCAACACGTGTCTTCTACTCACCAACACGTGTCCTCTACTCACCAACACATGTTCTGTTGTCCTGGGTGCTGAGCTGATAACCATCAGGACAGGAACACTGACCCCCTGATGGGGTACTGTGGCAGGCATCGTCACAAGGGATATCCACACATGAGGAGGCTGAAATGGGACACAATCATTACTTTATTACAATACTATAGTCCTCAAAGAGGCACGGGGGGAGGAATAGGAAAGGCAGCTGGAATCTAAGTGAAAAAGTTGACAATACTCACTACAAATCAACAGGGCTAAGTCCTGGTAAAAAGAGAAGGAAAATGGTCAATTTACATCCAACAGGTACTGTATATAATAGTCTTTTCTGCTTAATTGCAGGCCACATAATCACAGTGTCCACGTTATTGCATTAATTTCCACATAACAAAAGGCCATATTTCTATACATGTCACTGGATAATCCCAACATCATTTACTCGTAGTATTTTCTGTGATCCTGTAGAGTTGTGATTAAGAGTGCTTGCCTGTAAATGAATCCTGACAGATGGTTTTAATTCCTTCAGGCGTTCCTAGGATCCAATACCCTCTGTGATTTTTAGATCTTTTGTTATTACATTTGTTAAGAGATAGATAACTTTCTTACTGTCAGAATTCATTACTGACAAAGTAATAGAAGATCTCCAGATCTTTTACTGAAGTGCAGTTGACAGGTCCTATACAAAACTATACACTACATTCCAACTCTCAGTTTGTGAAAAAAAGCCAAGATTCAAAACTCAATACTTTGCTTTAAATAAATGCAGTTCTGAATTGGCTGTTTCTTTTTCATCAAACAACTGTCTCCTTTGGTTCCACAAAACCACACCACAACTGTGTCCTCATGCAGTCCTGGAAAATGCTCAGCTTGATTACTGCTTTGTAACAGCTGGTCAGTGGTGAAATCATCCCATGAAGAAAAATTCTATCAAACAAACACAAGAGACAGAAAGTCTTTAAAGTATCGGTAGTTGTTTTCAGTGTACATTTGAGTGCATATAAGAAACAGTATCAAATGTTTCCAGAGGACTGAAAATATAAATTCCAGAAATGGTTCCATCACTCTGCTGATCCTTGTCGAGATAATGAACTGAGATGACTGACAGGAGAGTTATGGTAAAGAGAAGTGAAGTCAACTCCTTAGAATCAACTTCATTACCCTTTAAATCATTATTGTTTATCAGAACACAGATTAAACTCTACATAAAATCTGAAAACGAAAGTGGCTCTGCATTATTGCATACATCAGGTCATCACATCTATTTGCATGCCAAAATGGAAATGTCACAAGCCAAGATGACTGTACTGAAAAAAAGCATGTGTATGAGTTACATGAGAGAAAGATACCCTCTGACTTACCACACTGACCACCTTCGTCCCCTCCAGAGGCACAGTGCTTGGTTCCATCACAGACATGAGTCAGTGGTATGCACCTACCACTATGTGGACAAGCCCATTCTTGGGGGTGGCAACTGTAGTTGTCTAATGAAAGATTAAAAAAAAACACACAACATTTACTCTTGTCCAGACAGATTCCAAAACAATGAAACTAAGTCACTTTAAGACCCTCTGACTCTGAACCAAAGTTATCAATACAATACTCAATAAATCCCCATACTCACTGTACCAAAGTGGTACTGAGTTCCTTTACTTTTTAAATCTAATTTTACTTACAAACCTAAACACCTCATAGATTCTAAATTCTGAATCAGTCCAGGAGACTTTGAGTTCATGAAGCCTCACTGTATTTAGTTTAATCAGTATATATACACTTTATATACAGTTGGTAAAGGTGAACTGTCCAGCATAGTATTCTCAAAAATGGCCACATGCATCCCCATGAAATTTTCCAAGTACAAGCATTAAAACTGTGCTTTTCAAGTTTTCTTTTAGTTTGGCTTTTGTACCTGGCAAGTTGTAATCTTTGATTGGCTAACAAAAACAGACATCAGCTATGGAAAACTTAAGAGCAGGGTAATGCCAAATGAACACAGTGTGTTAGAAATAAAGTTTGTGTCATGAACACATGATGGATGGGGATGAAGGAAGAGGAGAAGTGATAGAGATAGGGGTAAAACTATTTAGCTTTGAAAAAGCAAATGCATCAAAGATCTATTTAAAGTGACCATAGTGACAGGTGAATTCTGTAATCTGTGCATAAATAAATACATAAATGCTCTGCCCAATGTTCCTACAGCTCTAGAGCACAGAAAATAACACCAAACAATGAACGAATGAACTCATTCAAAGGGTACAATGCTTGTATAACATAAAATCCGAATAGTAATCATTTTTCTGGCTAAGCCTAAATATACTGAACCATTGCAAGGGATGCACTNGCCAGTAGAGAGTTTCAATAAAAAAGCAAGACATGCTTTCTTGACATACCACAATCCTGCTCATCTGAGCCATCAGCACAGTCATCTGAGCCATCACATACCCACTCTTGGGAGATACACACATGGTTGCTGCACGTGAACTCATGACCGGAACACGTTGGGTAAGCTGTCAAGCAAAAGGCATAGTCTAGATCTATAGGCTGACAAGTTCATGATGGTCTAACTATAATGAGAATATGTTTAGCTTGACTATTGATTTATAACAGAGTGGATAAGGGGTAGACCAGAACCAGACTATGATTTTTAAAAATGTAAACCAAATACAGGACACACTAGACTAGTCTAGTCTAGGTGTCCAAAGTAATTTGTGGAAGTGCAAACTTTCAATGCACATGAGAAACAGTGGCAAAAAATAATTTACATGGGCCTAATTTAGAGAGAATCCTAATTAACCCGAAAGTTATTTTATATTATATATAAACCCCGATTGTCCCGATTATCACCATCCTAAGATATACATCTCTATAAGAGTCTGAAGTGAGTTCCCGAAAGGTGGTGAGAACTCAAGCCTGCCTGGGGGAATTTCCAAGGCATTACCTACACATAAGCATTTATTGGGAAAGGACTGGAATGCATTGGCATTATTAGTTAGTCTGTGCTTTGCGTAATGATTCTTTTCTAAGATGCTATGTTTGCAGATTTTAGATCTGCCCACTACTGTCGACTCATTTCTTTCTTTGTCGTTGGCCCAGTCCAAGTTACAGGCGTCTGGCTCTGGATAGTGGCCTACGTAGTCTACATGTCTACATTACCTTCGACTTGCATTCTCGGAAACCACTAGCACACCCTTACTGCCCTTCAGCACCTTTCAGGCCTAGATTTTAATCACTGATTCTGATATTATCTTAAGGTTGAGAAGAATAATCAATCCCCTAATAATCGTGTTCTGTTGTTGTTGTTTTCTTTTCGCTGAGATCTAGCCCCGGTAACCACAATCAGTAGCAAGGGGACGTTACTTATGCTCACTTTTTCGCTAATCTATGAACACTGTCATACGTTAGTCTCTAGCAGTCAAACATTGTGGGCGGGCAAAGAGCTTTCTTATGCTTATATAATATTTGTAGAAGTGAGATATGACCCTTCCTCTCTAGATTGTAGAATATTACTGTGCTGTGCATTGCCCTTTTGCAATCCATATTATTATTATAAAAATGGACTAAGGGCGTGACATGCTATTATCGAACGCGATAAACTCCAAAGCCGCCATACGTAAAATTCGGCCGGAATCGTCAAACTACCTCTAGCACCACTGAACTGTACTATGACCATCACCACCACCACTGCGACTACTGGCTGCATTACAACTACTCCCGCTCGTCCTCCGAGGATTATTTCTTTCCGAAAGATTATGAGCCACAATATTTCATTATGAAAATCATGGATGTCTTTACCCCCCCCCCCCCNCCCACCAGAGTGTTTGGATCCTTCTTCCCTTCTCATTAGATCTCAGCTACTAGGCTTCTCCCTTTTTCACCGGATTTACTGTATGAGTGCCCCATCTCTCCAAGAACAACCTCTCAGTTTGTCTGTCTATCTATCCGTCCGTCTGTCTGTTTGTCTGTCTCTGTTTCTCTTCTCTCTGTCTTTCTGTCCGTCTCTCTCTCTCTCTTGATCTCCCTCCGATATTCTTTCTTAGTTCTCTCTGTGTTTCTACGTGCCCCTCTCTCTCTCTCTCTCTCTCTCTCTCTCTCTCTCTCTCTTATATTTCTTATCCCTGCTTTGGTTGTTGACTATCCCGACCATTTTGTTTTATCTGATTATTTGTGTATGTTCTCAGACTTCCTTTCGCACTATTATTCTTTTCTCCACCTGAATCTACGAATGACCTAACACAGACACTAACAACACAATCACCAAGCGGGTTGCCTGATAAAATGCTTTTAAAAAATAGCATTAATAAAATGAGCGGTCTGTGCAGCCCCTTCCTCCCTCCCCCCTTTAAACGGGGAGGGGTGCCCAGACCCTCCATCAACGGTACCACATATAACATGTTGTCAGGGCAGCCCGTTTGGTTATTCTGTTGTTTGTTGGGCATTCGAGAAGAGGGAAAAAAAAAAACCAGCGAGAACTTAGCAGAAGACATACAACAATTACTGAGAGAGACAGCGGGTGTTAAAAAGAAAATTGGGGATAGGCACACAGAGACCTATATCTAGTTTCCTTGTAAGTGGGTCTGAGTTTTGACACAGGGTTTTGTCGCGCATACAAGAACCATTTTTTTGTTTTTACGCTTCTGACAGCGAAATTAATTTATTAAAACTAGTGACTCATGCACTACCCAAATAGAGCGTTCAGGCTAAATTCCCGCTACCTTGGAGATACGCGCAAACAGTATAATAAATACATGGCATTTCTTGAGGTCCAGTGGCTTTTCTCTGGGCTAACCAAGGTGAGATGAACAGCACGTTTCAGAACAAAGCACTAGTTGAACAGGTTGTGTTTTGGAGGGCTAACAAGGGGTGGACCAATGGACCACAACTCTACTGAGAACTATCAGAAGAAGGACACGCATCAAAAGAACTGATGGTCCTTAGTCTCATGGTCCATTCGCTGTTAACCCTCAGTGGGGCTGCTGGTCCGCCTTTAGTTAGCCCTCAGAAAGGCTGCTGATCTTCTTTCGGTTAGCCCTCAAAAGGCCATATTATGGTCCGCCCTCTGTTAGTTCTCAAAAGGCCATATTATGGTCCGTCCTCTGTTAGCCCTCAAAAGGCCATATTATGGTCCGCCCTATGTTAGCCCTCAAAAGGCCATATTATGGTCCGCCCTCTGTTAGTCCTCAGAAGGACTGTTGATCCTGCTAGCTCCCAAAAGGCAGCTGATCCTCTTCCTGTTTGCATTCAAAATGGCCGCTGTCCTGGCTGTTAGTCCTCAAAAAGGACCATCGAGGTAGTGAAAATTTTACCTGAAAACTGTTTGGACAGTGAGCGATTCATTCAATTCATTAACAAAGGATGATTTTTAAGAGGTTTTATCTATTGTATTTGCTTTTTGCAGACTTAATATGAGAATACGTAAAATTGTTGACAGTACATAATATTATTTTCATGAATTATTAAATCATATTTTCCATAAAAAAACTGCCGTAATTGCACAGTTTCTTATTACATCTTATGAATGTTATGAATTATTGTATGTTGTTTTTTGTTTTTTTATGGGAGTACAGGGCAAGAAGAGGGGAAAGGGGGAGAAAGAAGGGATCAAATATCGTTGATCAACTACTTAGTACTGAGACCCGCTTGATAGAAAACTATGTCTCTGTGAGCTTTATTATCTCCAGTTTGTTCTAACAGCCGCTGTCTCTCTCTGTCACTGTATGTCTTCTACCTAACTCTCACTCTGTTGTTTGTCCGTTCTCAAATGCCCAACAAACAGAACATCCAAACGGAATTCTCTGACAACATGCTATTAACGACAGTGTTGATAAAATGAAGATCTGTGCACCCCATCCCATTTACCATTTTAAACAAGGGATGGGGGGAGGATTCAAAGGTTCTTCGTTTTATTTATGCTATTTTTGAAGCAGTTCTTTTTTTCTGGCAACCCACTTGATTATTATGTTGTTAGTGTCTGTTTTAGGCACAATGCATGTCTGGGGGTAGAAAATAACATAGTGGAAAAAAACTGGGTTGGAGATTTACAGAAACTAACAGAATGAGAAGCACAGAAGAGCAAGCAAAACAGGAGAGAGAGAGGGAGAGAGAGAAAGAGAGAGAGAGAGGGGGAGAGAGAGAGAGAGAGAGAGAGAGAGAGACAGGTGTGTACAAACATACAAACAGGACTAACGGCGGCAGGATCAGCAACCCTTTTGAGGATTGAGAACTAACAGGACAGCAGCCTCTTGATACATAACTTCACATAACTTAACATAAATTAACATACATCAAACTATCAATGTACTTTTGCCTTCAATCAATGTAAGATCTATTTAAACTAATATATTTACGGACCACCAGCCCATAACAATCGAGCGCATACGGCCTCAGTGAAGAAATGCACTAGACCAAAGTTTGAGCGTTATCGGGCGCTATAAATAATAAACGGTTGAAATGCCAGTCTACAGACTTACTGCAGTTGCCTGGTTCATCGCTGCCATCACCACAGTCATTGATGTGATCACAGGTGGCGCTTTTGAGGATACATCGACAGTTCCGGCACTGAAACTGGTCATCCAGGCACGGCAGGCATGCTGGAAACGACACACAAACAGCAGACATTGTCATGAAGATATCTTACACATTCACTACTTATTGTTCATAATTATTAACATCCTTTCCTGATGTCTCTTTGTTGTTCTGTTTCTATTTCTGTTGGCCCTCGGAATCCTGCTCACTTGCTTTCCTTTAAAGAATATGTCTTACTGTATTTATCAGTCCTGAAGATGTGTTTGTACGCGAAATGTTGATTATTTAAAATAAATTCAGTGCGTATCTTTCAAAATGTTTCGTGTGGAGCTTCGACAGATTTATACTTATTTCCTACTACACCTATTAAATACATTACAGTATCATAATATATCCGAGAATGCAGAGGAAGAAGACGTTAACAAGAAGAAGAAGAAGAAGAAGAAGAAGAAGAAGAAGAAGAAGAAGAAGAAGAACAGGAAAGGCACTTTTGATTGTAACTTTGGACAGGGGTATTTTGGCTGGACAGCCGGATTATCCCACAGTGAGTATTTTAGCTTGACAACCTAGACGGTAAGATTTTCCGAGTGTGATAAAGTTCAATCATGCTTCGCACCCATTAAAAAAACCAAAAAACAAACAAACCACAAAACAGAAATCGTTCATATGAAGATTGAGTCTCTATCTACGTCAGCGTAGAAATCCATTGAGCTAAAGAGCAGCTCGTCCTTGTGTGTGAATTTTAGTATTAACTTAGGATGACTTAGGGAAAAGCTCGGTAAAAGTTTGTGAATACAACCTGGCTAGAATATTCCGTAAGGTGAATTCTGGCTGTCCAGTCAGCCACTAAACTCACTGTGTTTATTTACATTGACTGGACATGCACTCAGACAGAGCATATTATATCCACAGTGGGACAAAGGAACAAATAATATAACATGGGACAGGGTGAGACCAAGGAACTGTAGATATGACGGGACTCGGAGCTTGAAATATAGTAGGAACTACGTGTAAGGAAAATGCATTAGGTTCTATTCCAGTTCAGACCCAGTCTTCCCAAAAAGTTATAACTGCTTTAGTTTCTTGAAGCCATCTTGTTTTCACGCTGGACGTTCAATGATTAGTAGTAACGACACGTATATATCTGATGGTCCTCATAATATGGCTTTTCTGCATTACCATGACGTTCACTCTTCGGGTTGCATACAGTAGATGGAACCTTTTTATAACGGGGACTATTGTAACGTGTACACTCTCAATCCGTGTTTCCCCCTCCTCTTTCTTTTTCTTAACCCAGCCTTTTTAAAAAACGATTCCGTAGGAGTTACAACTTCTACTGTTACGATATAATTGGCTCAGCCTCGTGCGAGTTTTATCAGTGAAAGGGTAGATGACGAGTGATATGTGAGTGACGTTCTTTCACTCGCTGTGAATACAAAATGTCGACTATATATACAGGTTGACTCTCTGGACTACAAATGTTGTGTCCGCAGTTATTTTCTTGTGGCCTCACCAGAGTCAAGTCTGTCATGTTTATACATGAACCATGGGGACACAGGTCATGTGACTTCTCTTGTTTCTATACCACTAAAATAAATTTCACGAACAACCAGGCACGGCAAATAATGATAAAATCTGCAAGCCCTAACCATCCCGTTATTATCGAATTTCACTGTATAAGCCACATGAATACATAAACACAGAGGTACAAAAGGCCTATTAGAAATGCATGTTACGTTAGATTAAAAAACTGTAGCATTATGAAACACTAGTATGATACCCGTTCAAATGAACGGGAGTGGTGAGCAGATAGCAGAGGGGTTGTTATGATACAGCAGAAGAGTTGTTGTTTCAGATGCAGTTGGTAAATTATACCTTCGTGAATCCTTGGTGGAATCGGCTTTGAGCACCATTGGAACTTCTCCTCCCCTGTCACCGGCAAGACGAATTTGCTCAGCAGCATTCAAAAATTGGTGTATAAAAGGGCTATAGCAGACTATATAGAACTCATGAAGAGCGGTTGTTCCTTCATTGTTTTCCTTCACATAAAAGCGGTTCAAAATATTTTGCTCTGAGTTGGGACAGCCATTCTTTAGGTCGTGATGTTTCAGCCAGTTAACCACACTCGTACATTTCCATACATGACACATAACCACAA
>JAWQUT010000231.1:1143833-1154912 GCA_033807755.1 Ellobium chinense
CCCCCCTAAAATCATCTCATTCACGACTATGGTTATCTCCAACAGCAACGACTGGGTATCCCTGTATAAAACAACCAAACAGCAACAGAACCAGTCCAACACGGTAGTTTTTCTTTCTGTCTCAACACCATTTATTCAGCATGATTAACATTCATTATCCATCAATTCTTTCTGTGATGGGAAAAATAATCTGTGATCAAACACACTCGAACAGGCTTCATACGAATTCCAGTTCCACAGGGGCCTGCTAAATCATTTTGTATTAAGCATTATTATTCAGATGACCCATGTTAAGGATAAAAAAAGAGATTGCTAACTTGGGACCAGTCCAGGGCGTGGAGACCAAGATAGTGCATCACAAAGGATCACGCTGTGATTAGTTTATAGTAATGAACAACAAGCTTTGAACTAAGTGTGGCATCATTTGAAAAATAAATCTGGTAGCCGATTTAGAAATGTTCTGTAACTGGTGTGTATTTTAGACCTATCTTCAGTGGCATTATGATGAGCATAGTGTAAGATGATATTTATATCAGAATAATTATGTTGGGATTTGTTTATGCTTTATAATATTGCTAGATTTGTGTGAAGCATTTTAGTAATAAACCAGTTCGAGTGTATAAACAGATGAAAGAGATCGATGACAACATATGCAGCCACATATCAACTGACCTGAACATGTACATTCATAAAACCAAGCACCTGTGAACAGATAGTTTAAACACTGTGATGTCTACAGCAGTTGCAATATTGTGTCTATTTTGCCTCAGCTCGGTGTACCCATGTCACAAAATGCCACTAAGTTGTACATGTACCATGAATGTACTTCATAAGTTGGCTTAAGACCTTGCAGGAAAGATCTAAATAAGTTGACATGAGTGTTGCACACAAAGTCTTGATCAGTTGATTGACCTGATGGCTAAAACAATCTCTGTCTTGTAGATCACACTGGTTAATAGTCACGGATCTCATTCACGTCAGACAGAATAACGCTGCTAGAATTTTAGAAATTTCTGCAGTTAGTATTGGTGAAACCAGTTTTCCTCACATAATGAATAGTTTGCTGATAAAGAAATATTTATGACTACATAGTATCAAATTCTCAATTGTGGCAAGACGTACACATGTTTTATTACATGACATACACATACATCATTATGTGACACAATCTGATAAAATGAGGTTTTTGTTTGGGTCAGTTTAACTACAGCTCCACTGTCCATTTACATCAGGTCCACTGTCCTGGTTTCCTCCTTAAATCTAGAAATCAAAACTTCAACCACTTGCTTCTGAGAGGCAAAAACAAACAACCCCAAAACAAACCAATTTCGATTGCCCATGACAAACTTGCTGAGCTAAATTTCACTCGTTCACACTGGCTTCAACTGACATTTGAGTAAAGACTCATTTTATCTAGTTGTGTCACATGATGCCAAGTCCTCTATGGCAGAGCACAGTGACTGAATGGTTCAAGTGTTGGGACTCAAAATCAAAGAGGTTGTGGGTTTGACTGACTGTATGGTCATGTTGTAAGTGTCTTAGGGAAGCATTCCATTCACATTTTCCTCAGTCTGTATAATGGGTATATGGTTCAAGGCAGTGGAAGATATTGTCAGAATGCCAGTAATCTGTGCTTGTAAATAACAGTGGCTTTAACTGCTTCCCAGGCAGTTGAGAAATTTCTAAAGTGATCAGGCCTGCAGAGGTAATGAGAGTGTGGAGTTGTGTGAGCAGGCACTAGTCTGGATATGACACTTATGAATGATATTATAAATGGAATTATTATTTTAACTAGTATGACAGTATGTCATTCATCCATGTTTATGTTTCTGTTGTCTCCATCTGTGAATCACAAGCAACAGCTGATAAAAGAAACAGAAGCTTGAGAAGCAACATCTATCTAATCTGTTATTCTCACAGTCACATTCTCCCACCAACTATCTGAAACAAATCCTGAAACAACAAATATTCTCTCAACACATCAAAATGAATGAAAATCTAAACAGAACTTTATGATTTCAATCAAACATCAAACAGCACCCAAAACAATGCATGCTAATTCACAGGTCATTAAAATAATTTACAACATTCCAGAGAAATCTTAACTGGGCACAGATTCCATATCTCTTTATGTTCTGTATCACAGAAGTTCCTCATATACGGTACATCTGTTCCGGAACTTTAATTCCTGCACATTTTACATCCCAGTTTTCAAACTACAGGCATCTCTGCTTATTGTAATATTTCTCCTCAGGACACAAAATTGGGGAATTTTTACATGACATCACCACATAATCTCAACTTTTCTTTCCAGATGTTACTTTCAAGTTGAGCTGACTTTCCTCACAAATTACCTTCACTTATCCAGACACTCAAAAACTGTCATGTACCTGACACTTAGAATGACATTTCAACCATGGATAAGACTCAGTTCTGATCATTTCAGGGGATGTCATAATCCAAATTGGCTTTCAAAGGCCAAACTCAAACCTGAGAATATTAGGCTGAAATGTAAAATGCTGACATCACATTACAACATCTGTAAAGCTGGAGATTACCCATAAATGCTTGTAATTCCTATTTAAGTTTCTAAAATACATTCTAAGTAGGCCCTTAGTCAAATTTCAAGACTTCCTCTTGCCTGCTGAAGAGTCCCATCCCTCTTTAACAAGTTAAGTCCACAGATACACCTCCATGTTGCACCAACACAGCTGACAAAAGAATTATTTTCCCCCATTCTGTCTCCAATGTTAGGTAGTAATCCCCAAATCAGTATCTGAGGCTATGTTGTGTTTAAGTACTTAAGACTCTAGATCTACGATAAAATCATTTTCTACTGTGTGGTTAATCAGTTTGCTTGTGGCTGTGGTTGGTATTGTTCCCCAAATGTAATGCAAAGTCAAACAGTTGTTGATCATAAGGCTTTAGTGGGATCACGGCAGACAATGCCACACAATGAGAATCTCTCATTCCATGTCAAGGCAGATCAAAGACACCTAGTCTAAATTAAAAATAATTTTTCTCACCCTCAGTTTCTGGACTCGGAATGGTTTTGAAGAGAAGGGAGATAATTATTGTAGGATAAATGTTCTTCCTGGACACATTTTTATTGAATTCTAAAGGAGATAAGGCACTGAGGTTTCGAGATCTGTTTTGTATTGAATGAGTATGTCAAGAAATCATTGCTAGTGGGGCATAAAGGTGGTACGCACTATCTGACTATCTGCTTTCACGCTATACTATGACATTCACCTCTTATAAAGGATGGACGACCATCTGCACCTCAGGCAAGCACCATGTCCTTGGCACAGTATAGAGGTGGATAGTCCACACCATTCTAGTGACAAAGTCCTTCTCTGAATCATATTTCAAGGAAAGTGCATGTACAGAGTTTAAAAGAAAACTAAATACTCTTCAATTTCAGACTGTCACTACATGTTGAGTGCACAATGTTAACATGTATTGTGTAGGACTTGGGTTCATGACAGAACAAACACTAAAGGTCTGTGTGACCTAGCCAACCACCTGGAACATGTCATTCTCTCTCTCCTCTCGTCCTGTGCCGGCTTTGTACAGCTGGTTTTGATCACATCCTTTGCCATTTACCCTCAAATACACTGGTAAAATCAAACAATGGCTGGAGCATCCGAACACACACAGTTATGTGTACTCACATGCATTTCCCTTTCCTTCCTCAGTCTTCCCCCAGTGCTGTAAAAATATGTACTCTTTCAATATTATATATCTCAAGAGGCACCTGAGACATCTTGGAGATGGCTTGGCCATGTGATTTGTGAGTTCTACTCAAAAACTGAACACTGTCAATTCAAAGGTTTGTGTGTCCGACTCCTGGGCCAGGCAGTTTATGTTGTAATGTTCTTGGGAAAGACACTTCACTCCCCTTTTCCTACTCAACTCAGGTGTAAACGAGTTCCTGACTTTAGAGCTGGGGGAACCAGGGTGCTGCACTGCTGGGGACCAGCAATGACTTTTGTGTTCCATTTGTAATATTATGTATTTACATGTAAGATGTATACAGTTCTATATGTTTGTATCATGAATGAGATGTATTTAACATTGTATGGCATTGTGAACCAGTTTCTCTGTGAGGTAAATAAAAGTCGTATTTTAATTTTCGTCACTTTCTTGTCCAGTGGGTCCTTGGGGAGCTAACTCATCCAATTACCTCATCCAAATCCAGTAGTGTTTATGATTCTCTTCTGTGACATGATAATCTCTTACTGGAAGGTCCTAGGAAGGCTGTTTTCTCAGGACACATGTCCACTTCTAATCTGAGTCCCTGTTTCTACTGTTTGGCCTGGGCCTCCTGTGAGTCCCCTTCCTTGACTATCAGCCAGCTCTTGTCCTGCTGTACAGCTGGGTTGGCTGGTCCTAGGAAGGCAATTCCACTTGGGCAGCTGTCCACTTTCAGATATCTGGGGAGATTTAACGACAGATATTGTAAAGTGGCTAGACAAGTCATTCAGACAGAAAACTGATGCTTCAAACAAGATGAATAATTACTACTGAGATGGAGGAAAATTTACTTACAGATCTGTTACACGTCTAAGATCCTCAGCCGTGACCTTAAACAATCTCTCCCGGTTTTTCTGTCTCATATCATCCGAGATGTCATAGATGAACCTAGTCTGGCCTCGACTGCCTGGTGGGACTGGCTTGTCAGTCTGTCAGAGAAGAATGGAGGAAAAGTGAACATAGTGTGAGTACGTACACAAAGTAAAGTAGTGTTTCTGCATTTTAGTCTTTCAGTCGAAGGATGAATCTGTTTTGTCAATCTGATTTCCAAAACACTCCTGGCAGATTCATTTTACAGAGTGTTTTAAAAAGTAGTCTGAGGAAACTGATTTATATTTTAGGCTTAAAGATTCAGTGTGACTCATCTCATTTTGTTTTGAGTTTTTCTGATTTTGAGGAGTACATAAAGCACTTGTATAGAGGAATAAATTTGGGTTCGAAAGGCTTTTTAGAGAGAACCATGATTTTGACTTACATGTGTCTGAGTATTTGTAAAAGTTTGACATACTTCATAAACATTTTGAAGACATGCTTCCCTGGCCTACCTTCTGAAAGACTCCCAACTTTGCCTCCTCCACATCCTCGGGTGAAAAGTCCCCCTTGGCTGCCCACTGCACACACTGTTGGAACACATCCAGGGTCTCCAGACTGTGAGGGTCTCTGGCACAGAGGAAACAAGCAACATATTAAACCAGTCATTCCGTAGTAGATCAGCAAACTTACAGTGGTGGATGGTCAAGCATTGGCTAGTGGTGAATAGCAGTTTTGCTTTGAAAAAGGAAGATGGCAGGAAGCAAAAATGCTGTTCCTAAGACAACATTTTATATCATTCTGAGTCTATAGAAACTGTATTCACTGAAACTATGTTTTGTAGCCGCCAAAATGAGAATTATGTTGCTGGACTAGAAAATGAGATACCAGATTCTATAGATGACTGAGGCCATCAGAAACAAAAATTTTGTTTGGAGCAGAAATCAAAAGAGTAAAATTATTTCTCTACACAACATGATTATAGTAGCCAATTGTCAATGAGTTTTTTTGAGGCATATTAGATGATTCAAAATGTTTAAAATTTTCTCCAATTGCGATTTTCTCATTTTTTTTTCCATTGCAAAGAGTGACCCCATTCCACTTCAGACAACTACATGTATGTATCTCAAACTAGAATAATGGTGGAACAAAACTATGTTCAACTAATGAAAGTCCAGACATTAAAATTTCATGTCATATTAGTAACTTGACTGTACCAAAAAGAGACTAAAACCTTATTTCGACTGACTGTAAGACATACGCTGATTTTGTAAGTGCTTCAGTGAATGGTGTGTGAGAGCTCATTGCACGCCTCACATACTGTAGTTTGCTGTTTGGCTGAGCTCCAGTCAGTCAGATAACAAACCTCGTTCTCAAAACCCAGAGTTGATGCTACAGATATTCTGTCATCAATAATTCATGGAAACATTCACTGACATTTCTAAAGAGTTCCAAATGTTCCAATGGTCAACATATTCAGTGTGTGTTACTGAACTATACTGGTATTGATTTCTTCCAGTTCACTGACCTGTAGGAGAAGAAACTGAAGACTCCCGAGGCCATGAGAGCACCACTGCCATAGGCTCCACCTTTCTCCCTGTAGACATAAGGCAAATATCTTAGTCACTTCCACATGTATGCTCAGATCCTGATACTATTATGCCACCACAAGTGCCAGCCTGTTTTCCAAGGCAAACCAAGTCACATGTCGTCACTCATATTCCAAGTCAGTCTCTGAGAGTTTGATAGACTATGATGTAAAACTTGTTGCCGTAGTTAAAGCAATGATTAGCTAGATGTCACTTTAGCTTAAAACTCAGACATAAAACAAAATAAAAACTTGGATTTGTTGAATAAATGAAAGATGAAACATTTCAAACCAATCAAAACAAGGTGACCGTACAATGAGGACAATGAAACTTACTCTGGACAGCAAGTTAACTGTGCTTTCTCCAAAGACCTTCTTTTCAGACAAAACATGACATTTACTGCCTAACTTTAGCATACATTTCATGACCAGCACAGAGATAGTTGAATCAAGTCATGGAACTGAAATTCTGCACCACAATATTAAGACTCCTTTGCAAATGATGCAGGAAACAAATACTTCCTTGCTCTTACCTGATCTCTCGATGCAAGAACTTGCGAGACATCAAGGTGGCTAACACATGTAATCTGGAAAACAAACATATTGCACATGAACATGACACAGAAACACTGTGAGATAATGAGAGTGGTCAGCTGGACCCCTATGGCAGGTGTTGTAGGAATGTCACTCACTTTTACATAGTCTCTAAACTTCCTCATTTCTTATAGTCTAGTCTAGAAATATGTCATCACTATCAAGAATTTAGTTCTCATGATACTTCTTCGGAAATTAACTAGTATGTGTATGAATATATGCAATAAGGCCTCATTAATCTCTAAAACTTAAAACAGAGGAAGAGAATGTCCAGGGCAAACAGAAACAAAACATTTTTTTCAGATTTTCATTTTTCTTTGTAAGCTGTTTTTCTAAGACTAATGTCAAACAATATTCTCTGACTCAAATTTCAGAGAATTCTCTGGACAGTGGCATCCCTGGTATTGTCAGGATTTTATTAAGTTTCAGGTATGCCTAGGTTGAAAAAAAAATGTTCACATATCTGTAGGAAAGAAGAAGAAGAAATAAAAAGGTTTTCCACTGACCAAATTCTCTTCATATTTATGTCGTAACTTTATTACACCTGAAGACTGGAGCAAAATGGATCTAAGTGTGTGACTTATCTGAGAGTAAAACTGCATAACCTACTTCCTTATTAGTTTTCTTGCACATGTGATTTTATTATCATCCAACAAAACTGAATATGCTTCAAGTGCTCTAGCTGTTCTCTATTTCAGATAGTCTTGACAAAAAACAAAAAGTAAAACTCAAAAAAAAAAAACCACCATAAAACAACAAACCAGTGTGCAGCTAACATGGAAACAAACACATGACAAGACAAATGCCTTGATAACAGAGTTTGTGTAATGTTTTGTGACACATCCCTTGTGTCATGACTTACGGAGCAAAATCCTTATGTGTGTATCTGACAGCTGGGAAACTCTGGGCTACGTAGTTGACAGTGAAAGGAAGCTCGTACTGTGTACGGTGAGATGTAGCTTGGATCTGGTCAACCTGCACAAGATAGGAGAATACTTCAACATAACAGTAACACTTCTACACTGGGACATTGTGAGACATAGTGCAAACCTACTGACTAAGTGATTTTTTTTTTACTGAGTGGCTGTTTGTAAGAATCTAATATTTGTGAGCCCGGAGTGATGGTTTTCTCATGTGTACAAGAGCACAGAGGTCTGGCGTAAGGTGGAGTGACATTACAAGACCATTCATACAAAGGATTTGGCAACCTTGCCTTGTAATGATAAAACAAAAACAACAGCATATGGCAGGTTCCACAGTCGTGGGCCCAAAAGCAGGCTTCAACTTTAACTTTCAATAAAATAAAGAATTCTTAAATCAAACTCTTTTTGTGGGTATTTTTGTGTCTTGCTGAATGTAATTAAACATGGAAATAAAAAAGAATTGTTGCTTTCAATGTTTTTGTTGTTTTATTATACGTTATTCAATACCGGTCGTGACGTATTCAGAAACACACACTTTCCCGATTTTCGATATCGTGTATGAAAACCCATGCAACAGTCACAAATCAGTGAACACGACCCTTCACTTAACGGAAACATTAGTACTCACGGTCGTTTTGAGGCAGAAACGCTCAAACAAAAAATAGGGTCAAGGACGTGCCTATGACAGCTTTGTTTACATCATTCATTGTCGTACAGGCTGTGCATCCGATTCTCGGCTTCAAATTCCATGCGAACATGATGCATGTTTTTTTCGTTATGAGCTAACTTTTATTCCTGAATTCGAAATAAAACAATTGTTTTTCATTATTAAGTTTGCTATTGTTGATTCCTGCAAAAATAATAGCTCTAGGCCTAAAAAAAAAAAGTTAACCTCTTGTGCATCCGATTCCCCGTCACGACCGGCTTTCACTTTACGATCTATTGAAGTTGATTCGGAAGTGGATAGCAGACGTTTCTGTGCGCTAAATTTAATTGAAAGACATTTCTTTTTATGAAGAACCTCTGAATATTTTATCAAGTTAGTAAGTTTTGCTGATTTCGTGACAATTAATCTGTGTGTTGGATAACGACCTGCCGAATCACGACCTGCCTGAACGCGTAAACATTGAGAAGATCGCTAGTTTTGTTAGTCTTTCTTGTTCTTTCTCGCTATTTTCTTGTAAAATTCGTTAACAGAACATTATCGGCGTAGTACCAATCTATTTTTATATAACGATATTTAGAAATGTCTATGCGATAGCCCTAGAAATTGGTAAAGATATATATATGCACTTTTGACGGACGTGACGCTACCTATGAAGCTGAAGTGAAGTCTGCGCACTTCAGTAAGAGGCATATAATTCTTCAAAATGTAGTAGCATACTACAAGTACAAGAATGAGGAGTATCAACTAGTGTGGCATGCCCTCATATTCTTGTCAGAAGGTGCAACGAGCCTTCTTTGACACGGGAAAGGTGAAGCAAGAAAATGAGCTCTGCTGTCAAGGGGGGAACCAACTTCAGAAATGCCGCCGACATGTACAACTGGGCATCGGCTGAGTTGACCAAGGGCACTGGGCTCAGCAGGAGGACTTTCTTCCTCGTGAAGAATGGGGAAGAGAACTGGGATAGGCCACAAGCTGACATTGCAACAGTGCCAGGTGTGACTTTTGTTTCATTTCCGTGAAACTGAGTCTTGTTGAATGCTTGATGCTTATAACACAGCCTTTGTTGGGAAAACAACATCACCAACATAGATTTTATACTTGCTCCTTTTAATTTACTTGGATAATCTCACTAACTTCAATGGATGTCTGTCTATTTTACCAGTCCAAATGTGACTGTTTGATGGAATTCACACATTGAATTGTAAGGTTCACATTTTTTCAGGGACCTGGTAGATGCACAAGTGGAGAGCGTCAATGACTATATCTTACAGTCACGGCACTTGGCATGCTTCTGTTGCGCTTGTAGAGCCTCGTACACCACCCTGTGCATCAATGCCCACATTGTTGGAAATTTCACTGGTCACAAACTTAAACATCTGTAACATTATGATAGATAACATTGTGTGAATCGGCCTGATGTGGTTCTGTAGTTCCAAATCGAGAATAAAGTAACTTTTATGTGACATAAGCAATGTTTCTTTGATTTTTTCCTTTCTAATGTTCTTCTTTGTGATTAGAATGGTGTTATTTTTTTTCCTGTGCTGATTGTATCTCATTCTTTAAAGATTTTCAAAGTGTACATAATTATGACAATAATAAGGGGAGGTAATTTCAACGCCTTGTTACGCTGACTACAAAGGTCTGCTGCTCATGAAATGGTCATATTTCATCTTCCCAGTCAATACCCTTTCAGAAAATGTATGACACTCCACTATTGGCAATACTTTATTTTTGCTCAAATTTGGGAAATGTGTGTGACCACAGTTGTGGAACCTGCCATATATAATACAATCAATAATGCCCAAATAATGAGAGGTAGTAACCAGAAAAAAACGGCTTACTAGAGGTAACAGTAAGTCGTTTTAACACTTTGAACAGAAGTTTTCTTTTGCATCATGTTAATTTTCACGAGTTTTACGAAAATTAGATCTTTGCTTATAATACTAATTCTATGATAATTATCTTAACAACTGTACTGTCTATGACAAGTAGGGGGAGGGACTGGGTGGCTCTAAGAACACAGATAGGTACAGTGTTCCTACCAGACAAGAACTGTGTCAATCTTTGTAAAGGAAGGAGAGTGTTAGATCACACAAATGGATGAGAGAAGGGTGAAAACTTTATAATCGTTCACAGCATTACAGACACAAACACTTCACTAAGTCTTCACATCATTAATATTTTTTTTTTTCTTCCACATGTTGGTGCTTGGTGACAGCAATTTACCGTCCTTCTTGCAGATCAGTGTCCATATTACATTGCAACATTGTGATATTCTTTGTATTGTTTCTGAAGAAAGTGCTTATTAAAGTCTTTTTGTCTACACGTGCCATGTTTTCACTTTGCTATAAAAACACTGACAGCCCGTTTTCTCAAAACTTGGAAACATAAACAGTGGGCAGTGTGCCTTTAAAACTGTTTTTTTTGTGATCCATTAACATGTAAAGAGTGTGTCCTAAATGAGGAACACGGACCCTTGATCTAATACACAACATGCACCCTGATTCCATTTTGGCCCTAGTCTGACTCAGACCATTATAGAAACACACTGAGGATATGTGCTGTCCAGACCTCTGGAAAGATTGGGGCCATCTCGACCTCCCCCTTCAAGTTACTGAGGAAAGACTTGATTGCCTGCACAGATCTGTCCATGACTTGCGGTGTGGCATTGAGGCAAAGTCTGGAATGGCAGAATGAAAGAGTTGTATGTACAAATCAACAACTAGAGTTGGTAGGCCAGG
>JAWQUT010000231.1:1154980-1203144 GCA_033807755.1 Ellobium chinense
AGGGGGTGATAGGAGAGAAAGGAGCCCGTGGACTCAGTTCACAATTATGGTCACAGAAGATGTTATACACATCTGTCCCTTCATTACAATCACCCCTTGTCTCTCTGCATAAGATCAAATATGTGTAGGATCAAAGAGCTCTTCAGAAGAATATCAAAAACTACAGTTGAAAAAAATGTCTACATTCATTGTGATTGTCATAGAAACCTACAGTTAAAAATGTTATTTATGTATATAAGCTGGCTGGCATGTTAGAGCTTCACTCTTGTCTTGTTTGAAACTAGAAACCATACCATAATCTATAATGACACAATATTCCGCCTTATTTTATATGTGATTCTGACTGCCTGTATACCTTCTAGTATGGTCTGGGCATGATTAACCCTTTTGCTGCCAAGTCCAAACTGCCCGTCCATCCCAAAACTGCTGCAGTAGATTACATAATGTTAACTTAGACCGCCAAGGGGGTTTTGAGAAAAAGCTATGATTGTTCAATATACTCAGACATCATGATTGAATGTTGTTTTACAACCTTCTATGCTAGGCCTGTAACTCTCACGGGAGAAAACAATGAAAAGAATCGGCCCAGCGGTAGTTTTCATTAAAACCCATATGGCCGATATATCGGTCCAGCGGTAGTTTTCGTTAAAACCCATACGGCCGATATATCGGCCCAGCGGTAGTTTTCGTTAAAACCCATACGGCCGATATATCGGCCCAGCGGTAGTTTTCATTATCACTTCTTGGGCCGAGATATCGGCCTAGCGGCAGCAAAAGGGTTAATGAACTTGCTAAAACTCACTGCAAAGTGTCCCTGCTATGACAGATTTCAAACTTTATTGCCCCTTCCCTTGCTCTTCCCAAACCACCTTCATTTACTCAATACCACAGTGTCTTGCTCACTGGTGGGTATAAAATTACACTTGAAGGAGTGTCTTATAAAATACTAGGGACAGGTCGGCTACTTCCTCTTGAGCATAGCAAGTGTCTTTCAGTCAGATCCAGACTGTCTCAGCAAATCACTCACACTCTACACTTGTAAATCACATATGAGAGACCAGATACAAGCCTGAATGAGGAGATCAGCTGATCACAGCAGTGTTGACTTGATATAAATACAAATCAAAACTGGGCTTGCATGATGTGCACTGAAGTCCAAAGTAGGTAATTTAAGAAGAATACATGAATTGAAGAGCACAACTACTTTGTCTCTCCCATATGGATTCTATTCTTCAAAATATCAAATCATTGCCTTTCCAATAGTGAAGAACTTGTGAAAATCCATTCCACTGAGACTGGAAGTAAACAGATCTGGCAGCATGGTGGCCATAAAGAAACTTGTGGGATGTAACCAACTTGTTCCATCGTCTTTTCATATTTCCTGTATTGAAAACTGAATGCTTATTGCTGGTGAAAGAAATGTGTGAAGTAGAGGACCTGGCTGCATTTTCGTGCATTTCTGCTGATTTTACGCACCAAAATACACAACTGCAGAGGAGGTGGCAAGTCCCCTATAGTGTCAGCTTAGTGCCTTAACTTGGCAACACAGAGCACCAACCTGATAGAGGACTTGTCCAAGACGACATCGGCGATACTTTCCAACTTGTAGATCACCTCAGACACGTCCTTCATCTCGGCCACTTGCTTCATTGTCTTCACCTGTTCAAAGCACAACATACACAACTGAACAATTTGTATACTCATCATTCACTGTCCCAGCCTCTTCCATGATCTTCAAACATTTTATGAGTGCATAACTGTCATTGTCATTTATTATGTAAGACTATATACGCTTTCACTTTTACAGGAAAGTTACACTCCAACACATGACTTAAAAAACTAGCACCATTCTGAACACTTTTCACGTTGTAAAGTTATAGCTGATTTAAATGAATCCTATGATTTATCAAATATGCCTAATACAAAACTTTCTGAGACATCTTGTGAAGTTTGCTGTTAATTGTGTATTTGAGTGTGTTGGTGAAGTCTTTGTAATCCAGTGAGTTAACACTGTCACTAAACTCTCAGTTTCCAAATCTGACCATTCTGATCTCATCCTCACAAACTCTTAGTCTTTCCTTCCAAATTTATCCTTAACAAATGAAACGACATATGCCTTATCACATGATCTGATGGTTCTCCAGTATCACTATGACATGCTGGAAGAGTCTGGAAGAAGCTGCCATCCGTACAAAATGCTAAAACCATAATACGTCACCCCTCTGGTATTTTCTCTCTATTATGAGACATAATTCCGCACACTCACAAGCCCCTCTCACCTGAGAATAACCAAAAACTATTTCTTGCATCCAGGAGACGATGTCCAGAGTGGATGCAGCACTGGACATGGCGTACTGGTGACCGTTGTCTGAGAGACTGCCAGCCAAGTCACTAGCACACATTTTGACCAGGGTAGCCAGACGGTTGGTGTCAGTAAAGTCAGGGCTGGTGGTGGGGAGAGAGTAATGAGATCACTGTTAAAAACTTACAACAGAACAGACCAGCCTTCAAACTCAGCATAATAAACCACATCATATATGAACTGCATTAACCATGTATGTCGTACCAGTCAAAATTTACAGGTGAAAGAAAAAAACTGTTTCATAAGGTCATCACTTACAGAGTTACACGATTTGATCATTTGATAAAATATACTTTGACTGTGACAGAATGGTTATAGGCC
The DNA here is from genome assembly GCA_033807755.1 of Ellobium chinense. Lineage (NCBI taxonomy): Eukaryota > Metazoa > Mollusca > Gastropoda > Ellobiida > Ellobiidae > Ellobium > Ellobium chinense. Next base: position 1,157,664 of record JAWQUT010000231.1, read on the forward strand.
TAGTTATTCCATTAATCGCTTTGGACCAGTAAATATTGACTTGAAAAATAAAATTAATGTACTATGTGTCAGTACATGTATTTTGCCAGATCATCAGTAAGAATAATTTCTGTTTTCATCATCATCGTCATTTGCCATCATTATCTCATTGAAGTAGTAGCATCACTATAACTTGTTGATTGTTACCATTGTCTCATTATTGTCTTATTGCCACTGTATACTCTACGCTGTTTTTGTTTGAGAAATAAAGATTTGAAAAAAAAAAAAAAAAAATATAGACTTTCTGTCGCTATTTTAAGTACATAGTGTGTAATGGCATATGCGTGGGGTGGTATTCTTCACTTTGGTGCAAAAAAAGCGGAACCAAAATTTTTCGGACTTACACGGTTTGCGATTTTCACCATTGATATTCAGAAATGCCATTCACTGTTCATGAAATCCTCTGAACTTCCTGTGTTTTCCCATAAACTACATATTTAACTGAAATGTACCCATTTTAGTGGCAATTTCCATCAGACACAGGTCATTATTTTCACAGAAAAGCCTGTGTTGAGAAAATATCTAATGAATGCAATGATGAAGAAGAAAAGATTTAAGGCATGGGGCAAGATGACTGGGAAAAAAAATGAGCGTTATCACCAGCAAAATTGAAGGTATATTATATTCATATCAATCAAATTTTAAACATGAGAGTTTTTAGTTCTCAACACTGATGGCAGCATCCTGTGGAAATCCAGCCTGTTTCATTGTTTGTATGCAATTTTACTTCCTGACTGCTGCCTTGCTATCTTATTTTAGCTGTTGAGGTGAACACTGACAGTCTCTCTGTGTTAAATATTGGTGGCTGGAATCAATAGTCCCTTTGACCTGAGATATTCTTCCCTGAGGGCATATACTGTATTATACAACGTGTGTAAGTGTATTCTCTCTCTCTCTGTGTGTGTGTGTGTGTGTGTGTGCGCGCCCCTGCGTGCGCGACACACACACACAGAGAGAGAGAGAGAGAGAGAGAGAGAGAGAGAGAGAGAGAGAGAGAGAGAGAGAGAGCTAGCTTGCATGTGTATGTCTATGATATTCAGTTATTTAGTTTGGTTGTTAATCTGTATCTTAGACGATATGGTTATGTGCATGTGCTAGTAAACAAGACAATGTGCCTATATGGACAAACAAACTATATCCTATCTTCACTCTGCCCTGTCCCCACCATCCTGCTACCTGTGTCATACCGCCTCCCCATGGGTACCTGTTGATAATGTAGGACCACAAGTCACACATCCTGTGGAAGTTTTTCTCCAGGCAGTGGGAGGAGAAAAGAATAGCCTTCTGTGCCCTTGTGCTGTCGGTGTGGTGGGGGATAAGGAGAGGGGAGGCACTCAGACCTCCAGTATAAAGTTCCTTCTGCTGGGACATCCATAGGTAATCATGCCCACCTGCTCCAATGCTGGTAATTTAAAAAAAAAAAAGTAAAATGAAGATGGGATTTTTATTTACCCTGTAGGGAAATTGTTCTACAATGCCATACAGTGCCACATAAATCATTCCTGTACCATATGTAAAAACATTAGAGTCCAAATAAGATCAATAACAAATTCATTGCTAGTAGCTGCAACACAGCACCATGATCTCATCAGCTCTAAAGCCGGGTATTCATTTATACTGGCGTTGTGTGTGTAAAATTGGGGTGAATTGTCTTTCCCATTGACACTACAGAGCCAACCACCTGATCTGGGAATCACAAATTTTACACTTAAGAATCTTTAGACTGTGAGGCCACTCACAATCACAGGGTCCCGCTATCTCCTGAGGTGAGGGGGAAAGAAGAGATTTCATCAACAGACAATGTACCATACAAGGAGAAGATAACACCAGAGAAGCCACTCACTTTTCATGAAATTCTCTGAACTTTCTGTAGTTTCACATATCCAATGTACTATAAAATTTGGTTGGAACATATCTAATTCAGTCACAATTTACTTGAAAAGACAGTTTCTTTTTATTTTCATGCTTTGATTTGAAGATGTTATGTGTAATCCCAGGCAATGAAAGAGTTAAATAATGTTCTCTGGCTGAAACACAACATTTTCTGATTTCAGAGAATTCTCTGAGAAGTGGCATCTCTGAACATCAACATTAATAATTCTCCTGTGATTAATCATCATGTTCTCTAATTGACTACCTTTATAAAGCCGGCATCTCAGTACCACAAGTGCTGTTTAACCAATTCAAGGCAAGTTCTAAATCTGGAAGCTACTTTGTATAAGATTAATATACTTAGTTAAAGAAACCTCAAGAAGTAGATATATAATAACTATATACATCTGATACTTCTAAAATCTTGGTTCCCAGAACACAGCTGCAGTTTACACTGACCAGGCAAATGATATGAAGGACAAAAGACGTTAGGAGATATGAAATCAGCAGTGTATGTGTATGAGCTGCTTACTTGGTAATGACCTCACAGAACAAAGGAACGTAAGGCATCAGATCCTCTGGCAGTCCCTCCAAGTTGGAGGCCATGCGAAGGTAGGTCACTCCGTTGGTGGGCTGGTCACAAGTCTGAATGAATGACCAGGCTAGTAGAAGACAGACATACACAACTTGGATCACTCAACAAACTATTGTCTCTGTGCTAGACAACTGGCCATAATCAGATTTAGGCCATCTTTAAATAAAGATAGCATGTTTCTTATGAGATCAAGGCTTTTATTGCCAAATTAAAGAAAAACTTCAAAAGTGCCAATATTTTGCTTTGAGTCTGCAGATGCAAAGGTGGGCACTGATTCCATTTTACTTTGCCACAAAACTGTTTCCCCACTATCACCATCTATCATACTGTCTGCAGCTGCTGGTAGTAGAAGACCAAATTCCTCAAATTTAAAATCTTACTTTTAAAGGGGGCTGGTATCATAAAAAATCGTTGAGCATTTTATTGTTTTCTTCACCTTAACCATTGTTTATTTAGAATGATGCATTTGAACACGATCATCAGTTTTCAGTGGAGGAGTATATATATTTGCATGCATCATTTACCATTTGTTTTATAGAATATGCCTGCAAATTTGTAGGTACTTAGACTAGAGTTAGATAAATAAAGTGACTGATCATAAATTTGCCACGACAGGGGCTGTAACCACAGCATGGACTTACCAGCCTCAGTGATCTCAATGGGTTCTGGTTTGATCCGCGGACTTAGGTCACTGACGTGGAGAGATGGCAGACAGGATGCCTCCTCCTTCTCATTCTGGCTGGCTTCCAACTCTTGACCTGACCACAGATGTAAACCATTGTAAAGTGAGCGTCAAATATATTCTCACTGATATTCAATCCCTTTAAAAAAAGCATCAAATATTTTCATATGTTGATGGCAACCTGGCAATGCTACTTTCCAACTGTTGCAGGTTCTTCTGAGTAGAGGAAGCAGGTATCTTCAAGGTGAAACAATAAGACAGCCAACAAAGTGCCACACAGCATGGACGGCAGGTATTAAGCGCCACTAGGGTCAAGAATGAGTGGAATGTCAGGTACAAGGAAATGTCTTCCTCATCATGAAGTCCACCACAAGGTTCACACACAATTTTCAAACACAAAACTTAAGAATGCTTGGAAGACCCTAAATTCTTCATGAACTATTTCCCGGTACTAAAAACTTGAGCCTGTTATTTTTACTTTCATACAGTCTCTATTAAAACAGTCTGGCATTTTATCAATTTCTAGTGACAGACTGGAATGTAGGTAGTCAGAGAATGTCCACAAATGCTTCGTATGCACGTCACAATCAAATTTTAATTCTGTGGAATCTTATCCTAATCTCCTTTTATAAAATCAAGGAAGCTTGAGCATCCTCTGTCTATCAATCTCTCACACTTCCTTCACCCATTCACTCAATCATTCACTCACTTACTCTCTCACTCCCACTGTCTCTCTCACACAGACTAATAGTATTAGCGCTCACTGATGGTCCCTGTGCTGAAAAATGTTCCCTGTGAAAGATGCTACGAGAATGACCTTTAGCTGATAACTTGTTATGTCTCCTATAATCAACATGTTAGTTATGCCAGATAAGTGAATCACAAAGATCAGAAACATGGATCGATCCTGAGCTCAATCATCAAAATCTGAGTTGATTAATTGAGCCTGAGGAAAATACTGGCTCCATCTGCTCTCCCTTACATATCAGTAAAATTAATGTTGATGTATTAACCCATGCAATCCCACACTGCCTGCTAGCACCTGCTACTGATTCAATCGCATAAGCTCTCCAATGCCTGATCAAAATATTCTTGACTTGTTGCTCTATGACAATGGAAATACAGCTTTTTAAACCAGAAACGGATGACAATGAGCTAGTGGCCAATTAGGGGAGGTTACTACAAACTTTCACAGAGGACTTCATTTATAGTAGGAGTCTTTTAATTTAGTTTCATCGATATTTGATTATTTCCCTTGATCTGGGATTTTCAGGATAAGAAATTCTTACATGTCTATGAACTCACCTCTCTGCAAGATGTTTTTCTTGTCAGCCTCAGAAAGTGCAGCCAGCAGTTTGTCCAGTCTCTCCTTCTCCTCCTGGTCTCTCTTGTCGGCGTAGTTCTCCTCTGGGCTCATGGTCAAGGTCAGGCGGTGTGGATTCTCCTGCTCAGGGAAAGGAACAAACTTGGAATTCAGAGAGAACAGCCAGAGACAGGTGTCTCTCTTTAATCTGGATTTCAGATGGGAAAGCTTTTGTTCTCAATATAAATGTCACTGATAAGCCAAAACTTTGTGTTTCTGAATCTGAACATGAAAACTGGGAATGCTGGTACATGTTTATTTTGTTGTCCGTCTTGCTAATCCAAACGAAAATCAAGGAAATTGCTATGGAGTATCTTATTACACGTTCATGTCATTTGTAATTCACCGAAAATTTTTAAAGTCTTATAGAGCAGACCACTCTCTCCTGCTAGACTAGTAACTCCACCTGGACTTGTTTATTTTACTTCATGGCATGGACTGGTCAGTGCTAACTCCCACCATGCCATCACCCCCACCTGCGGGACCCAACACAGGCCACATGTGTAACCTCTACAGGTAAAGCTGGTGGGATAAGAGGATTCAAAAAGGCAATCAGAGCAACTAATCTCCAGTTTTAATCTTTTGTAGCATAGGAAGATAATTTGATCCCCACTTTTCCCTTTCTTTGTTCCTCTTTGTCCAGTGTCCTTCTATCTTTGTCCAGTGTCCTTCTGTTGTCCAGTGTCCTTCTATTGTCCAGTGTCCTTCTACTGTCCAGTGTCCTTCTACTGTCCAGTGTCCTTCTATTGTCCAGTGTCCTTCTGTTGTCCAGTGTCCTTCTATTGTCCAGTGTCCTTCTACTGTCCAGTGTCCTTCTATTGTCCAGTGTCCTTCTATTGTCCAGTGTACATCTGCTCTTTCATTCATTCATTCATTCATTCATTCATTCATTCATTCATTCATTCATTCATTAAATCACTGCACAATCAGGAAAGATTTCATCTTAATAGTGTTTCATCATGTGAACAAACAAAAGCTCTTACGAAAAAGTTCTGACTAATGAGACCATTATTCACCATTATTACATTAATTACTCAACATCAGTATGTACCCGTGTTCTTTGAATGGAACTATGGCTGATTTAATTGAATTGCTGTTGCCAACTCACAAATTCATGCATTTTGCATAATAGATCTAATGATTTGTTGAGAAAATGAATCCTGTAATTAAAGAGTGATGCCTGCAGTGTTCACGTTCCAAAATTTTGACCACAATCACACTAAAATGATGACTTTGTCTGGCATTTCTTTTATAATCACCAGTGGAGAAAGTTCTTTGCTGTTTGAAAGCCACAATATGGGGAGTGATCATTACAAATTATTGTTGCTGTCTCTTAAGGTGCAATGCCCAAACCATGATTCAATTACTTGCTATTCATCCAGAAGACTGAACTACAAATAACAACATATCTATTGTGAATTTTTGACTGTATTCTACTGCTTCTTCGCGGCTCTCTCAATATTAATAATTTGAGCTTGTAATTTTTCTATACAGAAAAACATACAAATGGCTGTCACCGACAGAAATGTATGACGGGGCAAATCCAGGCTGAAGATACTCACAGGGGCATTTATATTTGGGTCTGGGAAGATTGGTGATGAAGAAAGTGACGAATTCAAAGACTGGTGTGCATCATTTTGACAGGGCTCAAATGCCTCTCCTGATATAATACATACATATATAGCTCTAGGTATAAACTAGATGTGATAGGTATGGTAAGAAAGCAGAGAGAGAAAAAAAGAAAGGAAGTGAGAGATTGAGAGAAGGGGAGAAAGAGAAAGAGAAAAACAGAGTGAGAGAGAGAGAGAGAGAGAGAGAGAGAGAGAGAGAGAGAGAGAGAGAGAGAGAGAGAGAGAGAGAGAGAGAGAGAGAGAGAGCCATTCAAAGATGGACAGACCTTTAGATATTCCTTGACCTTCTCCTGTAACAACTTAGGATTTTTCTTGAGGTCCCCCCTGAATCGTTCCACAGTCTTGCCAATTAACAAGGGTTGTACTGGGTCAGCGTCGTGATTCCAGAAACTTGCCAATCCCTGTGGAACAACAAAAAAAAAGTACTGGGTCAGTATTAACTTGGACTGGAAAAGAATCTTCCATCATGGAAAATCTTTTCAGTTTGACTGACAAATTTAAAATTATCACTTTTCTAACCCACAGGCTTGGATCTAACAAAAACAAAGCTTGACAACCAAGTTTCATGTTTTTTTCTGAGCCCAAGTCCATTTGACTCCGCTTAATCGCAACTTCCCCCAGGGAACCAAGTATTTCCAATATAAAAGTCACTAGATAATTGCAATTCACTCTGGATAATCGCAACTTCTCACAGGCCGTAAAAAATGAAAGCTCAGTGGTAGAAGGATTACAACTGATAAAAAAATATTTACACTGACGGCTGAAACTGCTCAATGAAGGGTAGACTGGGGGACTGAATGACAGATGCCACGCCATGACAAGTGTGATAAGCCCCTCCTCTCCACCTTCCCCCTCTCCTTGGCCACGGCTATTCTTGATAATGTTTCTGCATCGAGCATGGTAGGGCCCACTCTACCCGGCTAACCCCTCATCCCAAACGATTCCGTCACCAAGAGGTCGAGAATGCAAACATGTATTGCACTGAACATCTGACCTGTTTGGTGGATTTCGGCTAGATCAAAGAACGTGTCATATGGATAGACAGTCGATCCCAACCATGCCATCCTACTCTTTACTGTCTGCTGGGCTATGGAGAGGTGGCCAATGAAACAGACCTCAGTGATCAAATATTCTTAGGCTACTACACCGTCCGGAGTTTGGCGACTTGAAGGCATCAATGCAGTGACTGAACCACGACATGAAAGAATTTTATCAAAGTGAATATGGTGCATGTTAGTCGAGAGCCCCTCTTTGCAAAATATGGCTGACAATACCAGCCCTGCATAATTGAAATTCCGCTCAATCGCAACTCTGTCCGTGATCCCGAGGAGATGCAATTATGCAGAGTCGACTGTACTACATTTATATGTGAGGAAAACAAGAAATGTTGCTGATCTGTTTGTGTAAAAATATAGTTTAATTATGTGGACTACTAGTCTAACAGTTCATTTAGTTCTTACAACAAATTAAATTCTTTCTGACTTCTTTGAAAGAAACAGTTTGAAACAGATCATTATGGGCTTGTGTTGGCATAGTGAGTTCTGAAGGAAGAAAATCAAAGTAACTCCAGTTGTAAAGACAACCCAATTCGCAACAGCCCATTTTCTGTAACCCACAACAAGTGATGAAATTATTGCAACCATCATGTCATCAGAGGACTCCCAGACTGATTGGGCCATCGCTATCTATAACAACATCAACAACAACACCAACAATAAATCCACCACTACCAACAACAAGCATACAAACTCTACACCAACAACTTCTTCCTCACAACAGCCAGCTGGAATCCAAAGTTGCTTGTCTGATGTTTCTGTCCCAATTCTATCCGGTGTAGCAAGGCATCTATTCTGGTCTTATCAAATCCTTCCCTGCAGCAAATGAGGATAGATTAAGAAAATGCAAGTGTTGATACAATATCCAACTAGCTGGCATGATGATCTTTAAATATCAAACTCAGTTTTTCTTAATGCATCACATTCTTATTCCAAGTTACAATGCTTCCAATGTCCACTGCCATAACCCTGATACTCTCCCAAGCTGTATGTGGGTTCATGCTGTGGCAAAGCTTAGGAAGAGTCCTTGGACAAAACCACGGGACCCTCTCTCTTTCCTAATCTCGCTCCTAGCCCTGACTCAGGTCTTAACCCTAACTCAATCACATCGTGACAGAGTCCCAGGATTGTCACAAAAATGCTCAGCAATTTGTGTTCTGACCCTTATAGCAACACGTAAATGATATTTTGATAGGGCATTGGCAGGTGTTTTGGGACTGAATTGACAGCAAGTGCTGGCAGACACTGTAGGATTGAAAGGGTTAATGCTTGAACTTACTCTATAACCTTGTCCACGGTTTCATCAATAATCTTGAGCACCTTGTCCACATCATTCTTACTGATATGCAACAGTCCAACAGAGAAGATGGACTCTCTTGTGTCACCATGGAAACTGAGGAAAACAGAAGCATAGACTTGAGAACAAGTTATACTCACACTCACAGTGCACTTCGTTTCAGTATTGAAAGGAATCTTCAAGTAACCAATGAAATATTCAAGAATGAAACAATAATGAAGTGGTTGTAAAGAATTTCTGTCCAAAGTATTTGGGTCTGGAGAAATAAGCTCTTAGATATCCCTACTACAGGGAAAAAAACCCACTATAGTGCGTCCAACAATATACGTTCTCGGATTTTTGCGAATATCTTTGATTTGTTTGCTTCGCCAAATTTTGCATAGCCTCCTGTTTCAATTTGTCTTGACAAGAAATTATTTTTTGAAGGTTACGAAGATGGATATACAAAAGTTTTCTTCATCAACTTATATAAAAAACTCGACCCACAGGAAATCGCGAAAATAAGGTGGTTTACAGCTACGTGGATTATGACGTGAGGATACACAGCTTCTCTAAACACAAACATTTTTGATACGGATAATTGTAGTGCATGTTTCAAAATTCTAATATCAAGGTCATTCTGTTCCTGTAATATTTAACTTTTCAATCTATTTTTCACAGCCTCACGTTTGTGATAGTTTGGTACCTTGAGCGCTATTTCTTTGACTCCTAGATCATACTGTCGAGGCATGACGTTAAAAATATATTAAGATTTTAATAGTTGTGAGTCTGCTTTTTTAATGTTTGTGTAGACCGGCCTTTTGTTTGCATCAGAATGCCTGGCATGTTCATTACGCAGAACAAAAACTGGGGTGTGCACAATGATGCACAATCGGGAGTCCAAAAAATCTGCGCCAAAATCAGTGTATGTATTATTGTATGTGTAAAAAGGGGAGGGGGTGAAATGCATCGAGATGGAACCATCAAACTGTACACTCTTTTTGATAAAATATGACGAAGGGAAGGGGTGGGGACAGTAGGAAGTCAGAGGTAGTGAAGAGACTTTCTATTAGTTGCTGATGACTGTTGTATTTTATTTTATGTCAATTCTGGTCCTGGACGTAGTAGTTTGTCCTTTTTAACGGATGCGGTCGGCGATAAAAACACCAGTGAGGGAGGAGTAAATGTTTTGTCTCAATTGCGGAACACAGAATGTGAGACTGCTAAAACACAGAACATTGCATTGCCTGAAATATTTGGACTTGCTCTTATGTGGAATGATGTCAACAGAAGACAACTGTGAAAACTGTAAAACTTCTGTATTTTAAACAATCGAGTGTCTTGAGTTTTTTTATATACTTAAATGAAGAAAACTTTTTTATCTGTAACTGTATAAACATGAAAAAATATGTTTCTATCAAGACAAATTGAAACAGGAGGGTATGCAAAATTTGGCGAAGATTGATCCAAACAAATCAAAGATATTCGCGAAAATCCGAGAACGTATATTGTTGGACGCACTATAATAATTTGATAGGGAAAGTTATTTTATTTCTTGACATATCTTATTTTACATTTTGCATGTGAAATGTCACTGAGTAGAACAGAGTTGTAAAATTCAGTTTTGCCTAACATAGCTCAGTAGGTCGTCTAATGACTACAAGCTGGCTATACAATGTCAAGTCTTTCTAACTCAAATTATAGGTGGCTTATCATTAGTGGACTAACCCTGCTGAATACACGCAGAAACTCTCCTAGACATAACAGAGACAAAGAGACAAAAACAAAAGTCTGAATTGTATGGATCATGTGGAAGAAAATGTCATGGAGTATACATCTGAGAGTAACTGACGTCAATAAACCATGTGAACGAAAGGGGCTTGAAGCCAGTCTAATACTAGAATGTACTCACCCAGTAGTTGGAGCATAGTCACTGCCGATGTTTGGTTCCAGTAAGGCACGGTAGAAAGGTGCCGTCTCTCCACTGGTCAGCAGGTAACCCATCACACTGGCTATGAAGTTTTCATATGCATCTGTAATACTGCAAGACAAAACAGATGGCAAAAGATTTCTCTGTGAATGAAGATGATTTCATTCTTCATATACTTTTCAACCACCTCAACAGGTATATAAATGTGCTCATGACAGATTATGAACCATTCTTCCAAGTAACATGAAATTACTTATCATATGCAAGATATGACATGACATTCACTATGGAAGATAAACAATTAATAAGTTTGTCAATCTGAACTGTGAAATGTGCGTTCATACAGACTGACCAGCTGCTATTTTATCACCCAGTTCACAAAAACAACAACAACAGCAGCGCAAAATGATTGCGATGTCACAGAATTTCAAGTAAAATTCAGACATCTGTCCTAATGACAAAAAAATTGGCTCACATTAACATGTTTTAGCAGTCTGTGTGTAGAACAAATTGACACCTTACAATCAATATCCTTATCAAAGCAGACACCGCTGTAAATCTTTATCACAAATGACTCCTGCCAAGAAATAACACGTTCTGAATTTGTTACGACCCAAATTCTCATGACTGACAATTAAAAAATGACTGATTCCTTCATATGAGAGAGGAAAAAAGGCATGTGTTAATTCAGGTCTCCCTGATTCATGTTAACAGCATGCATCAAAATTTTTTGAATATTGGTAGCAACCCGAGAAATGCTAGCGTCAAACTCGTACATTTATCTGACAGTTGGAAGAGTGACAGGCTTTAAAGTGAAACAGTAAGATACTGGGTCATGTGATCAGGTTGTGGCATGAGCTGCAACTACCTAATGCTACAAGTGTTAACATCCCCACTTACTCTGACAGGAGATAATTGACAGACACTGTGGTTTGTTTGTCTGGATCAGCAGCCATGGGGTCAGGTGGGCAGGAGATGGACTTGGATCTCTGGGGATTGATACAACATGTAATGAGTGACCTGGTTGTAAAACTATACACCTGCACTGTTGGACCAAAGGAAGTTATCCACGCTGACAGCTGTTCAATGTAGTCTCCTCTGATAACAGTTATAGTATACATTACATGACCCACTCCTGCTGTGAAATTCACTACTGTTCACACTGGCACATAGGGTAATTATATATGTACATATGGAAACACTTTTCAATGAGGCAAAAACTTCACATAACTCAAAAAACATGAAATGTATGAAATACAGCACTTGAAATAAAACAACATCTCCTACTGAAGGTGTGGACAAGAAACAGCAGCATAAGAAATATCTACAGTAACAAGGCAGATGATGCAGTCTCTCAGCAGAAGGTTACATGTTTGACATGGTACACTTTCTCTTCCACCTATCGGGTTCCATTAATTTGGGAGTGAGTCAGCTTCTTCACTTTGTTCTTGAGATTTGCCGGACTTCCTGGGTATGACCCCTCCTCCTCACCATCAACACAGACCCTTGTGAGAGTTCAATGACGTTGGCCTGACAGGCACAAACCTAAATCTGGACTGAAAGCATTTTTAGGCTGCCTGATACTGGAAAACATACATCTGACTGCCTGGCCTCTTTTATAAGACACTCCCAGCTGGAGGCAGGATTTGTCAAGAGAAAGCCTTGACTCAGTCAGATAGATGTGTTTTCACATGTCAACACTAGACCTTGTTATATCGATCTTCTTTACTGCTGTATTCAGAGGGACAGTAAACTAGCAAGCTGCAAAATTTCTACGAAGCATGAAAAACTCCTCTTGTGAAATATTTTTTAAAAAATGTGCTTCCATGTGAAGCATGTGACTGAATTCTAATGAGTGAAATGTCCCTCCATGCCTCTCTTCTCCTTGTATACCTGCCAGCCTTTAACCAATAAAATTTCCCTCTCCCTGCCCTAATGGTCCCACATTACCGGTTTGTCCCACCGTGGCTCCTTGGGCACCTCTGTTCGGGGAGAGATCTTGGTGAACTTGTCCAAGTATGTGTTGATGAATTCTAGGTGGTTCTCTAAGCCAAAATTACCATAGGTGAAAAACCTGTTGGTTGAAATCACAGCAATGAAACAGATATTTGGGACAGAAGTACAGAACACGAGATTCATAAAATTGATTGAAGGAAATCCCAAATTCCTCATTAAAAAAAAACAACGACAAAACAAAGATATAATAAAAATGAGTTTTATGTGGTGGAAATGTTTGGGAACTACAGACAAGCCTCAATAGTAAGTATGCCTCTGTTCATGGAAAAAAACATATTTAATTATTGTGGTGTACTTGTTATCAAGATCCACAAGATAAACAAGAGTAAAAGTGAAGCTGTGCATGTGTGTTGATACAAAACAAGGTGAAGATATTTTTGAGCTTCCTTATTTCAATCATAATGAAAACTGCACACAGTTACAAAATTATTTACAAGTCGCATGACGAATAAATAGAAAAGCACAATCAGTACAATGGTATTTCGACAACAGCACTAGAAACAGTATCTTTGGCAACATCTGTTGCGGCTATCTGACACTGCTTGCTTGTTTATTTTTTGCTTCATTTTTCTGTTTTCAGTCACTTTCCTTTATGAAGGCACGTCGCACTTGCTTAGTAAAGATTATCCTCTTTTCTTTGGGCTTCTATCTCAAAGGGATTAATTATTTTGACGTTGGATTCTTGAACTGATCAAGTTATCACAGTTTCATCATTATTCAGTATACATGGATGTACAGTTTCACAGGTGCTTAACATCTTCAGTGCCTTGTCTTGCAGTTACTACAGTAACAACTACAGTCTCACATAGAATAGTTCCCTAACTCTGAAGCCCCAGCCCCATACAGGCCATTGGGTGGAGTATAACTATAATCTTAATCCACAGAGTGAAGGGCATGTGTACCAGTAACCACAACAATACCTACACCTACAGTCACAACAAATTCAGGAGCTATAGCAGTGAGATTCTAAAGTACAAACAACATGTAACAACCAGGGATGGCAGCACTTCATGGCAACACTTTCAGACATCAAGATGGTAGCATGAGAATCTGTTCAATGTAGAAGTTGCTATGTCATCCTTTCTATTCACTTGCTAATTACAATGTGCTTTTTAGCGATTTGTGATTTTTACTTTTTCATACACTTCCAAAGTCTGCCTTCCCGGTAGAACAAATGACACAAACAATATTAAGTATAAAGAAGCCAGCAAGTCCCTACTTGGCATTGCTTGGATGGTAGTGAGTGGCATGAAAGTCCTTCAGTTGCTGATAGGTCAATTTGGGAATGTGGGCGGGGTCACCCCCTGAGACCACCCCATAGGTGTGGCTTGGCAAAAGAGAGTTCAAGGCTGCTTGTTGGTACAGGTGGTGAGAGTTTGACTGGAAAAAAAAATTCTTGTTGAAGTGCGTCTATGCCAGTCTGAATTCACTGGAACTGTGGACAATCAAATCGTTGCTTTCCATACGAAAGGGCGTATCCCGATTTTTGACGGTTTTGAGTTATCACCACCAGTACGCAGTGCTATCTCAGAACTATGTTCACACGTTACGGCGTATCCCTTGCTCAAACAGTAACAAAGATATAGCATAAAATTCCTAAGGGCTTAAGCTAATTATCAATATGATCGAATCAGACGTAAATCGCTCTCCTTAAAAACGTAAAAAACAGGGATACGCCCTTTCGTGTGGAAGGCGATGAAATTCATCAAATACCGAAGATTGTATACTATATTTTCAGAATTCAGAATACTCTAATCATACAGACTATCTTTTTCAGCATGTTGACTGCAGTTGTTAAACCAAGAAAGATGAAGACAATAAAGCAAGACAAACTCTCAAAAACAGTGAAATAGCACATGTATATGTACTTGGCACAAGTCAAAAGAAGTCATGAAAGAGGCCATGTGTTTTTGCACAGATTTAAAAAAACTAAGTCACATACTGTTTTTTTTTAAATATTGTATGGATGCTGAAACAGGTCAGAAAGAACAATCAGCCTCTGTACTGAGAATGTTCATTCTGCATGAGCGGAGCGTAAGCAACAACTTTTCTCAACTGCTAACAGCACTATCAGCTTCATAACGGCATTTTGGAAAACTGAAGTAGAAACACAAATATGATACCGTGCTAATTGCAATGGGCAAAACAGAGCCTCTGACCCTGGGTAAATAAAGAAAGACATACAAATACTTAAAGTTTGTTTTGGGGCTCTTAAATGTTCCAATTGTGTCCCCATTTTGTAACATTATTGATAGAACTTTAAGATCTGTTCTGATCCACTCAAATACCACATTTATATCATTTTGTTCACAGCCATTCAGTACACTCCATGCATGGCTGTTAGAATAATGACTTCAACAACATGAAAAATGGCATTTTTGCTACATGTGTGATGACTGACAGTTCTTAGCAAATGAATAACAAAAAGCGTCAATTTTGAATTTAGCCATTTGTTTATGGGTGTGATGAATAAACAGTTTCATAAGTGAACAAAGTGGCAACTTACAAACAATCGTTTCATCTCACTGTATGTGAACAAAGTGGCAACTTACAAACAATCGTTTCATCTCACTGTATGTAAACAAAGTGGCAACTTACAAACAATCGTTTCATCTCACTGTATGTGAACAAAGTGGCAACTTACAAACAATCGTTTAATCTCACTGTATGTGAACAAAGTGGCAACTTACAAACAATCGTTTCATCTCACTGTATGTGAACAAAGTGGCAACTTACAAACAATCGTTTCATCTCACTGTATGTGAACAAAGTGGCAACTTACAAACAACCGTTTCATCTCACTGTATGTGAACAAAATGGTAACTTACAAACACTCCTTTCATCTCATTGTAGACAACTCCTTTGAATATGATGGGGGATGTGGGGTCACTGGGGTCACTGTGCTCTAGTCTCCAACCTTCTTGACTGAAATGCATATAAAACATGATTTTTTTTTTGTCATGAAATACTGATCATAGACGATCATTTGTACCATCTTCCATCAGACTTCTGTCATCGTCATCATCATCGTCTTCATCACCATTTTTGTTGCTTTAAATGACACTAAGTATGATAGCACTGTCGGTTCAGACCTCCATCTTTCCCTGTCAAAGAATATTGTGGCTTAATGTATGAATGAGTGTGTGTGTGTGCGTGTAGCGGGTGTGGTGCACCTTTGTAATTCAGCATATTTTTTCCCCTTAATGCATGTATGTGAAATGTAATATTGTTAAGAAATACTGTGAAATTGTCATGCAAATCTGGACAATAAAATATCATCTTATCTTATCTTATCTTATCTTATCTTATTGTCTGCCTTGACATTGTAATGTCATATATTCCTTATGACTTCATCAGTATTTTATCCAGACTGTGAAACCATGCAATTTGCCATCTGAATTTCAAAATCCCCTTTAAATATTGAAAGTAAGCTGATCTCCCCTTCTTTCCTGAAAACTCCAAAGTTTGCATTACTTGAGAAAAACCTAAAATCCCTCTAAAAATTTACACAAAAAAAACAACAACAACAACCCAACAAATTCAACAACAAGAAGTTTATCAACAAGTACAAAAGCAAAACAGAGAGGGAGAAACTCACCAAAAATCTAGTTCTCTGACAAGAGGAAAGAATGCTGCATCCATATACACGGACATCAGGTTTTTGAAATCTTGTTCATTCTGGCTGGAGAACGGATACATGGTCCAGTCATACGCTGTGGACAATAAAGAGTGTATAATTAGAGAGGAGGCATTTATTAAAACACTGCAGAAAGTGGGGAAGGCTCATGTGACCAACATGACGTCTTTTATATAAATTTATCTTTCTACTGAATGACACTGCAATCCGCAACATGGAAAAAGTTTATTGAAAAGACTTTCTAAACAAACAAAATAATGTAAATGTAAAGATAAATTGTAAGCTCATATAACTATTTAGTATTTATATGGTATTTTTTGACCTGCTGTTCACAATAAACATATATACTCAAAAGTCATGAATATTGTGTCATGTTCCCTGTCTCTTGCTATTTGGCTGTTATGATCAATAATATCACTGTTCCATATCTCCGGAGATCTGTGGTCAAGTTTATGACAGGAGGGAATGTCTCACCACAACTCATATCGTCGCTGTCCGACTCTAATCGTGTAAACACCAAATTAGGTCAAACATTTTGTTTTTTATATAAATATTAAACCTCATCCCCTATAGGACCAATTGAGGACTAGAAACGACCAAAAAAAAAAAAAGTTACTAAGTAACTGAACATGTAGGGCGCTAATCATGCATGTGCGCTAACTGCTTTCTTAGCTTTTCTCAAAATGAATATCCATGCGCTTACTCGGCTAGAGTTAGTCACTGACGACATGTTCTGTAAACAGCAGAGCCAGCCTGAAAGTACCAACCTGTCAAAGCATTCATGAATGTTGCCATGGACCTGCTGAGCATCTTGAAGAAGGGATCTCTCACAGGGAACTGCTGGGAGCCACACAGCACTGTGTGTTCCAGGATGTGGGGAACACCTGTGCTGTCCATTGGGGTTGTGCGGAAGGTCACACTGTGGACAGAATCACAACAGTTTCAGGGAAACTGAATGGAAAGTGTCAGCTATAGCAACCTGCATCAAGTGATCTGTCAGTGGGACATACAGGACAACAGCTATGGTAAAACTCACTTAACATGACAGTGTTTTACCCAAATTCTTGGTTAATCTGATAGGAAAGAAAATCCCTGTCCAAACACAATTAATCCGCTAACGAGTTTGAGATAGTCTTTGATAACATGATAAGTGATACGCGAGTGAGAGAGGAAAAAATGATGGAAAGAGGAAAGAAGTGCCACTGCTGTGACAATTTTCCCTCCTCTTGACCATTGGTGGTCTGGCAATCAGGTGTGGGGTGAAATCAAAGGTAATGTAACATACGGCAATCCCAATAACACGCAACACTATCTGCAGTCAAGGCCATTGAGGTTGTCACTTAGAATCAATGACATCTTGACATTGTTTTGGTTAGTTTTGCTTACATTGTTCCATAAACTTGTTTAATCCACAAAGATTTGGCCACTCCCTTCAATTTCATGTTAACAGAGTTCTACTGTAATTTGATTTTCTATTCCAACCTAAACATTTAATTGATGAGTTCTGGTT
Organism: Ellobium chinense; assembly: GCA_033807755.1. Taxonomy (NCBI): domain Eukaryota; kingdom Metazoa; phylum Mollusca; class Gastropoda; order Ellobiida; family Ellobiidae; genus Ellobium; species Ellobium chinense. The sequence continues at coordinate 1,175,270 of JAWQUT010000231.1, forward strand.
TGCGAAGGTCTAACTTAAAGTCAAAGAACAACTCTGACATGGCCTTCGGTCAGTTCCTTGAATATAAATTCCATTGGTCCATTTGTTATAACCCAGGACTCTCCAAAGGCATTCTTGTATTGGTGTTGAAGACCAGGCTTGGGAAGAGAAAGGATCTTTGAACTAGATCTAGGAAAACCTCCCCCTTCTTTAACTCCGTAAGTGTGAATGTCAAATTTTTTCACATACTGGTATCAAGCCAGAAAATGCCAGCGTCAAAATTATTCCTGTTGATGGTGACCCAGAAAGCACTAACATCAAATTCCCATGCTACCTTGTAGTCAGGACAAAATTCAAGGCAAAGTGCCCAGACAGCTCACACAGGGTCACTGGGTTAAGGGCGTCGTGTGGACCACAAGTGCTCAATGCAACATGAGTTAATTTCACTCTTAATCCTAACCCTGATCTTGACCTTGACCTAAACACACCCTGAGAAAGTCCCAAAATTATACCAAATGGATATAGAAGACAACTGAGCTGAGGTGTTAAAAACGCCGAAGTGCTCTGCACAACAACTCAGGATCGTTTCACATGATGGAGAGAACTACAATCGTCTAAAAGTCTATGGTTATCTGTAACCAACCTGAAGGCATTATTTTCATCATCTCTAGCAGCATGAAGATGCTGAGCTCCTGTCTTGTCATGTGTCAGCACAGCAGCTGTGATGAAAAAGTCTGGAACTTCTTCCACCTGTTCAAATGGACCAAAATGAAAAATTTCTGTAGCAGTGATGTCACATTTTTTCCTGAAATTCTCTAAACTTTCTGAGGTTTCACATAGATTGCATATTGAAACATGCCCATTTTATTGCAATTTGCGAAAGATTGTTATTTTCAGGGAGAAACCTGTTTGGGCATAAAATTTGTAATCACATAAAAGAAGTAGGTCAAGAGCGACTGTCTATGACTGAGAAGAAAATTCCACACCAAGCAGTTCGATAGGAGTGCTTTACTGCAGCACTATTTTATCTCAATTCTAAAACTTCACACAATAATCAGCTGTGATGTTTGGAAAATATTTTCAGTCATTAAGTGTATGGATGGGAAACGGGAATAATTTTGCATTTCAGCGAGTGCTAGAAGTGCCTAGATCTAAATGCGTTTAAAAAAAAATGAAGTTAAGGATCTTAAGATCAATTTGAAATCATTTATGAGGGGGAAGGGAGTAGATTAAGCTTCCAAAACCTTAAATCTATGATCTAATACAGTCAAACATGAATTCCTCGAATACAAGTACAGTAAGTCGAAATCACGGTCCCCACTCCCTCCTCTTTCCAAACAAATCTTTCAGACCTGGTATAGCTCAATCTGGTCTTTCAAAATTTGGCACACTCGAATGAGTTGAGTCCAACGTTCCCTAAAGGTATACAGCAACAGACAAACTTACGCGATTATTACAATACAATGCTTTCCGTATAATCTGTCTTACCATCCAAGGCTTTACTATGCCTCCAATTTATAATTTGAAATCTATATCATCACACTGACAAAGTGAAGCTAGCATATCATACATTTTATCCTATAAGATAAATAGATCTGGATCTATGCCTGGCTGGGGGTCCGGACAAAACCCCCCTAGGACAAAACCCCCCTAGGACAAACCCCATGTGGACATAACCCCCTTAGCTTAAGTGCGAAATGGGACAAAATCCCCTAGGACAAAACCCCCTCAGTTATATTTTTTGGTTTTGGGAATTCAATACCATTTAAAATTGTAAAATGAACCTTGAACGAACCTCAACACCTAATGAGGTCCTTTTGCATCCTGTATGGTCTTTCACTGTATCTGATGATAATACATGACATGCCACGTACAGCATACAGCTGTAGTAAAATGATCTTGAATTGAACCTCAACACTTAATGCGTTCTTTTCCATGCATTCTGTACTGCCTATCAATTATCATTGTATCTGTTGATAATACATTCCATTTACAGCATTAGCTTGTAGTAACAATCTGGAAATGAATATGAACACTTTTCATGCTTTGTTTTTTTTTTTTAAAGTTTTTAAAGATATGGTATGATGTTCTCTTTGTCATGCTCATTTTAATGACTGGGTTATTGTAAAATGAATGTAATATTTCATACCTCACAGAGGTGATCATAAACTGCAAATATTAAGAATAAACATTATGATTTAACACATTTAACATATGGGGGTTTTGTCCTAGGGGGGTTTTGTCCTACACTCACCTGGCTGACAAGTGACAGTTCAGTAATGTCTATCTGTAGGCAAAACTTCTCCCCTTTTCCCACCTCCACCCCTGCCGCCTCATACCCTCTCCCCAAACTTTTTGTCTAGTCTAGAAGTAAACATTTTGTAGAAGATCAGCCTTACAGGTACTTTGAAAAGTATAGTATCTATCTTTTCCTTTGATCAGCACTGAACTTGACAAATTGTATAGACACTAACAGAGGGATTTCAAGGCATGTCTACTATTCTGAGACATGTCTAGTAACTTTCCATTAGACAAATTGAATGCTAGTCTCATGTACTCATCCTTGCTCATTTGATATGCAAGGCTGTGACTAGCCTGTGGCCTCCTGATGTCACACCTAAGGGCAGGCACTATCATACCTCAGAGGCTGAGCTCGATTACGCTACTATCCAGGTCATTTATGCGGGGTTGACCTTTAATAAATGGACATGGGCAGGTGCTCTCTTGGTGCTGAAGGCTCAGTCTTATGAGTGATAGTGCTGTGCCATTAGCCATTATCATAATGTATCAACTGTAATATCAATAGTACAGCATGTGACCGGAAACAAGAAATGATGCACAGACTCCATTAGGATAATGGTCATTTAGGTATTGGTGAGTCAGATTATAGAAACTATGAGAAAGAGTAGCTGAATGGACAACACTAAATGCAATTTTAGGCTGGATGACTCCAATGCCTTGCCACTAAAGAACTTATGTTATGCTTGACTGTTATGGAAAAAAACTGAGAGGTTTTGTTTGGAAAAAGTTCTTTGCTTTGACAAAATCTGTTTAGACTTACTTCTGTGTTACCAGATGTGTTATAGATGTTATTCGCAGTCTGTTCAAAACATTTTGTTAGTTGGTAAATTGTGATATGTGTAGCCGCCCGACAAAAGGATGCACATCTCATATTATGGTATATTTAGAAATTAGATATTGGGGTCACCAAACAGATTTGCCAAGGCCCTTGCTTTTAATGAAAAAAAAAATTTACCTTATTTAGTAGGAAATAAGTGGTATTTCAAAAACAGGAATTGACACAACCACATTTTTGAGAAAAACGCTGTTTAAGTTTCAGGTTAGACAGGTTAAACTGCCTAACAACCAGGGTAATATATTGATGTAATTCCGTATTTCAGACAGACTGGTAAATTCTCCATGAGATTTAAATCCAAATGCAGTAATTTAATAGAGACTATTAAGAGTATACGCTTAAACATAACTCATGTTATATGAGCCATCGAATCACAAGTTTGCCAAATTTTCCATGGTGACTTGATTTAAGTAAATTGTAAAGCCTTTTTCATATTTAGGTTGAAATAGAAATAGTAAAAATTTAAAATTTTCAAACATAAATACTCAAAACTCAAATTCGACAAATGCGACCCAATTTCGCAATTTCGATCACTTTATATCAAAGTCGAATTTGCCAAAGAACGCCTCATTATGTAGGGTGGCTAAACATAATAATACAGTAGATCATAAAAATGGCAAGAATATGATTTTGGTGGAAAGAGTAACAGGCCGTATCCTCACGAGACATTTCATGTAGAATCCAGAAATGCAATGACAATAAAAGTGATATTTCATTACTTAATACAATACACTGAGGCATCTCAGTGTTCTTTTTATATATTTTTCTTCCTCTCTCCATCTTGTGAAAACTCTGTAAATCTCCAACTCAAATTTAATTCTCTAGGTAACAGACTTCTTACTTTCTGCACGGTGTAGCCATGTAGCTTGTCTCCAGGCTTAAGTGCCCGCACTCTGTCTCTTGCCTCTTCATTGAGATAACGAATCCCCCGGGGTCTGTGAACAGACAGCAAAGACAAGAACTGAGTTCACATTCATATGTGTAGCTTCTGCCTTCTCGCCCGCTCAGAATATATCCTGTGACAGAGAACCAACTAGTCAAAGATTACAACATGTCAGCAGACCACTTACAAACAAACTGAGGTGGGATTTGTCAATTTAGAGGGATGATGAATCAGCAGAAGTAGGGAGTGGTGACTAGTCATGTGACCACCAAGTAAACAAACTGTTACTGTAGTTCCAGTATAGTATTTCCAGTATTTACAGAAAGAAGTCTTCTCCTATTTTTTATATAGCAGCCTAGCTGCTTAAGATAACATTGACCCAGCAGAGTTTTTAACTAAACTGTGATTTGGGATTTGGAAAAAGAATTTAAACATGGTTTCAACTGTATTATTTTGCTATTACCAGTGAAAACATACTGCCATCATGTGATAGGTCAGACATGAGTGAAGGGGGAATGACTGACAGAGGCAGATCAAGAGTGTTGACTGAGTTGTTATTGTTTGTGTTAAACGGACAGTGGGATTATGGACTGTGATCATACATGTGATATGTACTGTATGTAATAAATCTATACCTTGTATGCCTTTTTGTTACTATTATCTCTAGTGCCAGTAACCGGTCTCAGTATTCGCCATCATCCGTTTGCAACTAGTTTCTCCCGAAATTTATACTATAGTGATATCCCTTAGATTACAATCGCAGATGGCGTTTTATTTGTTTCTCCAATAGAATAATTCAGAATGGAGGATAGAGTAAAAATTTAGACATTTGTATGATCAATTTACCAAGATTGTGCTTTCTTGTCCACTGTAATTGGCAATGCACCAACAGTGACATTCTGTTATTTTGTGAAATGAAAAATGCAATAATATGTGTAAATTGAAAAAAAGAGTGCTTAATCTGATCTTCAGTAAAGTTATATATGATATCTACACTGTTACATTTCTCAAGGAAATTAGTTTCTATGAGGAGGGCAAATTAAGGATGATGTCCTATTCAAACATAGCTAAAGCAGCAGACTGCATTTCCATAATGCCACTTTGGTCATGTGCTTTTCCCTAAAAGCAAGACGCTATTTTTTTACCATTTTCTTACACATGGTGTGGAAGCAAAACACAACTATAAGTTTACAATATAAAAGAATAAAGCCATGCAACATTTCATATTTTTTTCCCCAATAATTTACGAGGAACAATTTCCTCTTAAATGGGGGAAAATGGCTTTTTGTCAAGCTATTCTACACCTGCAACGGTGGCAACACCACTACACATTGGTCTGAAAGTATGATGGCGGTAATCGACATGACGCCGAAAGTAGTCTACGGGTAGTGGAATATTGACAGACACATCAATGGACAAAATCTATTTCAAGGTGGTAACTGACTTCCAGTTTCTACTCAAAACAATGTTCGTCTGATGTGAAAATGGTCTTTGCTTAAAATCCGAAAGTCTGTTTAGATTCTTTAAGCAAATCTAACTGGGAAATTGCAGTCGATAATAAGATGGAGATTACCAGCACTTCGAGATATCGATTATCATGCCCAAAATGACTTATTATTTTATTAAAATTAAGTCAAAGCAAATTACACTGGAATTGGAATACAGCAAGTAATAAAGAGAATAACTTAAGCTGAACTGTCAACATTCCAACAGTTTTGGTTAGTTATAGTTCCCTTAAATTTAATCCTTTATTTGCAAGTCTAGAACTAGTAGAACAGAACTAGAGTGCGGTTCAATGATGGAATAGGAATCAAATGTCATGATGATAATGCATTCTTCAGGAACTCTTGCCCTGCTGGAGCCATATTATATTATAAAGCTAGACTAGATTTAATTTAGATCTAGTCTAGTCTAGTCTAGAACTCTAGTTCTAACAAAATCATCAATTCAACATTCATTCATGAATGACAATGATAACTGATAATAATCACTGACTAATCTATCTAACTAGATTACTAGACAGACTAGTGAGTATACCGTGCATAGGCAGAGGTGGCTCTCAAGACATTATTTAGCGCCAGGCCAGCTCTGTTCAACAAATACATTGCAGTATGTTAAGTCTTGCAAAGGATATTGGGTGCAGATAACAGTAAACTCTTCTTTCTCCTTTCACTCGGCAAAGTCATTCCTGAGGAAACTTCCATCCATGGAGGTCGCCATTTTAACCGGAAGTGAACTATTTTCGTACAGTTTTTAAAATAGATAATTGCAGTTATACTCAAGAAAATTTATCTGATGAATCTACTCAGTCACCAACAATAATCTCCCTAAATTCTGCCCTATAATATCTGTGATTTAAAATGGTCGGTCAAATATATAGTGTTGTTTTCCTGTAAGACTATATTATTTATACAGAAAGCGTATAAATAGGCTCTCCTAATATACTATTTGCACGTTCGTTCTTCAATTTAGACAACGCCGTTGCTAGGAAATGGTCGACAACGAAGATGGAGGCTGTGTTGTAGTTTCGTCGGAGGTACTCAGTGTTGGAGAGGCTCCTCGTGTCTTAGACAAGATTGAAAACCAAAATAAAGTCGCGCTTTATTTCTTGTACCGATTTTATTCCAAGGGCAGCAGAAATGGCTACTAGCAGTAGTACGAGGCTCCCTGATATCCAGGGTAAAAGTATCTATGAAGGAAAGTTTTTCGACAGGTCGCCGCAGTGTCACGCTGTAAGTAGACTATATAGACTATATCTAGATCAAGTCTGATTATTTATGCGAAAAAGCACCAAGCAGTTTGTGTTTATGATCCATATAATTTGTTACTTTTTGTGTGATTGTTTAGCATGCAGTATTCAAATTCAAATCTTGGAGCGAAGGGTCTTCTCTTATAAGACACAGTGTAATAGACTAGAGTGGAACTCAGAAGACTACTGCCAGAGGCCCAGTTAATCACCTCTTTCCTGCTCCTCCCCTTACCTCCTCCCCACTCCATTCCTTATCCAAAAAAAGTATATCCTATAAATACTTGTAAATCAAAACATTTCTGTCATTCGTTTGTTTAGTAAGGCAAGGACTGAATCGGTGGGCAAGATTTCCATTCCATGAGTGTGCAAGAGTGAGCGTGTTTGAAAGTAGATCTGTTGGTACGAGGCTGGGCCTCTGTGTATATATGTGTTTCCTCTGCAGATGTCATGGTTAGGTAGAAAAAAAAAGTAATGTCATGCATTAATTATTATTACAGGTTTAATTTCCATACCTTGATTTGAAGAAATTTTGCTTAAAGTGATGCCAGATGTAAGTGTGATGGCATCATCTTGGTTCAGGAATGTGGGTACAATCAATGCAACATGTCAGCTTTTTTCAGTGCAATATGTCAGTTTTTTCTTATAAGATAATATACAGAGCAACTTTACAAACCTGAATTCTTAGCGACTGGTCCATGGTTTCATGAGGTGAACATGTTAGAGAGTAGACTTTGCCCTAAGAAATGTGTGGCTTGAGACCAGGTTACTCCAATAAGTCTCAGTGTTTCTCGAGTAGTAGTGACTGGATCACATCCTGTTTATTAACAGCTGGCAATGCAGAGATCAGGTATCACTGGTCACTATAACCTACCATAGACCGAGTTCTTACACGCAGTGAACTTTAGGTAGCAAAATATATATATATATATATATATAATAATTAAATAATATATTGTAATAGGCATCAAATTATATACATTATTTTGCCATACAGTAAGCATGATAATTGGTATGCTTTGCAAAGCAGTCTTGAGTTAAAAGAAAGAAAACACCTCTCTAGTACACATGTATGAAGTTGGGAGATCTTACTGTAGTTTGTCACATTTTCATCCCTAGGCTGGCAAACTAACTTCGTCAGGAGACACAGTTAATCAGTGCATGCGCCCCAAAGATGACCGGGTAAGAGTGTTGCCTATGGCATGTCTTTGAAAGTTGTATGTTAAATAAGATGTGTAATTTAAGAAAGTCCTCAGGAAACTGAGACAATAGATTTCTTTTTTAAAGATTCAAAGAAGGGTAAGCTAAAAGTACCATGGGTGGAGAATGGATAGCAGTGAATCAGTGTTGTTGGAAATGATTAGTATCATATCAAGCATAGCTGTTGTTTACTCACAGCATACTCAAAGTGGCCAGGAAAGTGATCTGGGTTCATTTGCTGGCAGAGATCCCACAGTGATGCGAGGACTTTCAGTATAATAGTTCTCACATTTTTTGTCTGTTTTTTTTTTTTTTAAATTTCATTTTCACTGATTTCTCAAAGTTTCTGGGCAAAATATGGATGTAAAAATATAATATCCCCCCGTTCCCCCCACCCCCTACCCAACAAGCCGATCTTGAAGATGTTATTTGTTTTCCATTCAGCTTATTTGAGCATTATGAAATCAGCAGCAGATGAAACAAAGTAAAAAATAGGCATGAGTGTGCTTTGGTGCAAACAAATTGTCATTAGGTCTGACTGCCTAATTTTACATTGAGAGAATTGTTATGGTATTTATGCAAAGAGTTGATTCAAACTAATTTTGCTGTTCCATTATTTAGGAATTCCCACATTCAGACTACCTTATTTCTTTATTTGCAAAGTTCTTTTATGGTGACAATTGGATTCCAGCAGGCTTTGTACAGTAATATTACATTTACTTTTCTTTCTTCCTAACTGCAGCCTCCATCACCAGATGTGATCAGGAAATTTCGAGCAACAGTGCGGCCTGATGCAGGTCAGATGCGAGTCTTCTATGGCAAAGCTTACGATCCTCACCGCCAGTGGGCTGTAGAAATGACTCATGGTGTGAACACACAGCCATCTTCCAATGCCAAAGAAGCCGTGAACCCTGACTCCAAAACCCTATTTCAGCAGAGAATTGCAGACAAGTATGTATGATGTTAGTTTGTGTTATCTTTCCACACCAAATTTTGTTATCTGCAGTAGGAATATAATGAAAGACTTGAAGCTTTGTCATCATGCTTCTGTAGTGGCCACAATTGGACTGGAATGAAGGTGCCATGTCTTTTAAATGAGACTGAAGCCAATGTTGACATGTTAAAAATATTAAAATGTGTCAATATTTCCATCTGAAATTGCAGTTGCAAAAATGTGTGCCAGCTTTTGCTCTGCCATTTGAATGGATTTCCCGCATTCTATCAGATCTCTGAAAAATGACAAGCCATTATCGAAGGAGAGTGACAAAATATGGATTTCCTTGAAGGAAATGAAATTTATTGTTAGATTATTTGTAATTGTAATTTGTAATTTGAATGATAATAGATTGCTTTTGTATATATAATAAAAAAGCAGTTTTGTCGCATTTTAAATATGAGTAGCCCGCTGCTCATTATCACCGTTCACATTCCCACCCCTACCCCTCCACCCCCTCACCCTGAGGCTCCTTGAAGGTAGAACAAATAAAAGAATTTTAAAGCTAACTGCAACTTTCCGTAACACTGTAATAAATATTTGGTACTATATACAGTTGAGTCCATGTATGTCGAAATCGGATTCCTCCAAGTACTTATTAGTCGAAAGAAAAAGAAATAATGTTTTTTTTTTCCTTCTTTGCATCTATTAATTATCCTTGCATAAGAAGAAGTAATTAATGCCTATTTCTGATTAGTCCAACTGCTCAGTGCTGCCACAGAGGCAAAATCACCTCCTCACGTCCTCCCCGCATGGTGCCAAACAATGCCGACGGCTTGAAAAACAAACGAGATGGTGCGCGGATAGAGAGAGGCAATAAAACTGGACACGGCGAGTGCCACTAACCGCAGTACATTAAGTAGGGCGTGTGTATTAACACCACCGCTAATAAGACAGTGGGGGGAAGAGAATGCGGGAGGGCTCGGCGGTGCTGAAAATTCGATCGATAATTAAACATCTCGGCAGCAGTGTATACATACAATGCATCTGGCCCATTGCACTGTGATGGTAAATAAACAAGAGGCTGCCCTCGTGACCTCCCCAGTGTGCTTGCTCGCTCGCGTACGATTGACTCATCTTTATCATTTTCGACTTGAATTAAATTGAATTTGTCTTCTAAATAATGGCTTCCTCTAATCCTGTAAAGAGAAACCTCAAGACTCTTTCCATTGAGTCGAATATTAACATGCTCCAGGAAATTGACAGAGGTGCGATGTTGAAGAATGTCATAGCTGAGAGGTATGGCTTTCCCGCTAGCACGCTTTCTACGATCTTGAAAAACCGGGAACAAGTGGAAAAAGCGGCGGCCTCTTCATCTATTAAGCTACTACTCAGAGCGATTTCTTATAAAAAGAAATAATCCCTTTTAAAATACTTCCCCAATATGCCATAGACATCCCCTGTTGAATTGCCCCCGTGACCTCGCCAGGGTGCTCGCTCTCTCGCATACCGTTGACTTGCCTTGGAATATTGTTAGTCGAATTCTGATTTCTCCAACTCATTGGGGTGGTCCCAGCGAATTGGAGTTAAGCAGACTTGACTGTATTTTGAAAAAAACAAATCTGTAAGTTTTGTCAGTATGATGTGATATCTGTGCATGCCCTTGTCTTCATTCATAATCACATTATGCAAAGCCAGAATTCTTTCAGCCACCATATTGATGGCCACTATAAATATACATCGGATAGGTTCAAGGGGAGAAGGGCAATGCCTCACTAGCACTTTCTTAATGATCAAAACATGTGTATAAATAATAATTCCACAGTAAGCCATTGATGTGTCAAATAAATCATGCTGAGACAATAAAAAAGCAGAGGATTGTCTGACTTGTATGGTTAGATTTATAGTTGAAATCTAAAGAATACAATGTCTGAAAGAAGTATCTGGAACTGCTGGAAGGACAATCATCATTTTTTTCCACAAGCTTCTGGGCAGGAGACAAATAATGATCTCTCAAGCTCTCCTTCTTGCATCATAATGCACATGTGCATTGTAACATTATGATGCTTTCTTCCTGAAATTGGTTCTGTGGGTGCTGAAGATAATTCTCAAAGAGAAAAAGTATTTAAAAATACAAAATCACTTTTGATGTATGCAAATCTACCTTTAAATAACCTTCCTTTTGTCCATTTCCTCAGGAAAGAGTCCTGCTACCAGTCTCACATGCGAGCTCCCCTAGGGAAGTCACATGACCAAGGACCCTCATTGCCAAAAGGCCTTGACTCTTTTAAGTTCACTTTTGGCATACCTACACAGCTTGGTAAGGATGAGGGTGGCTGTATATTAGCAAGAATATTATCAGCGTGGCATGTGCACCATGTCTTCACTACACATTGATTAAGTCTTGCAGCACAAGGCACCCTAGATCCAGCTGCCTGCTGGCTGTATGACCTAGTTTAATGGATAATGAGCCTTCCATTGTTGTTTGCTGGCCAAACAACTGATATCGTGCTGTACACTGTTGATGCTGACATGCAGATTTATTCAGCTGTAGGGCCCATTGTAGTGGTGTGAATGTGAGAGCTGTTCAGTCACAGCATTACAAGGGTTAAATCCATGGCTAGTAGTTTGAAAGCAAGACATTAGAAACAAACTTTAATACAAATAAATTATGGAGCTTTGGAAAAGGTTGCATGGAAATGATGATTTAAAATGCAGAAAATACTTTGAGGGGAAGGTTAAGCCAGTTTAGAGGAACTGCCACCCAGTTAACCCTTGTGATGCGATTATAGAGTTTATACTACCATTTACCCGCTTCGCCTGAGTGCGACAGTAGAATATATATAGGCATTTCTTTGCTAGTCTTTGAGTATGGTGGTTGAATTTTGCACCCCAGTATCACCTGACCAGGCAGCAGACAATATGTGCCATGGTCATTTTCTGTAACAGTGGTCACACAGAAAGCTGGAGGCTGGACTTGAGCATCCTTGCATTGCAAGAGTTTTAGCAATAGTTTATGGAGAAATATAGTCCCTTGTGCCGTGAAAATAATTTTTTTTTTGTATGTTGGTGACGACACAGGAAACACTAGTGTCAGATTTATTCATGTGCTGATGGTCACCTGGGAAAGGCTAGTGTCAAACTCATGCTGCCTTATAGTCAAGGGAGTGGCAAACTTCAAGACAAAGAAATAAGACAACCAAGACATGTTCATGCAGTGAGGGTGTTGCGTGGACTGCACTTACCAAGTGCTGAATTAGTGTTAATAATCTACCCCCAAGATGAGTAAATGTAGTGAGGCATTAGTGAGTATTATAGCTTGTATCATGAGCATGTTTAATAGATGCATGATCAGTCAGTTGAGCTCAGAGTGCTTGGAAGCTTGTCTCAATGAGCTTAAGGATTTCAAGAGTATTTCTCAGAATCATAAATTTATTATATCATTATAGCTGCTTGAAATTTTATGATTTGATACTTAGTGATACACATTTTTTTTTTTAAATACACAGTTCAGATCAGAAGTCCTTAGCTTTTGTTATTATGGAGAACATGATTATCTATATTTGGCCTTGGTTCAGAAACCATGTGTGCCATTAAGATGAAAAAAGCTGGGGATACATTGGTAGATTTATGAAAACTGCTTCCTGATGCATGAAGAAAGCCACCTTAACTATGTACCAACCTGACATCCTATACTTGCAGACACTGGAGCCGGTGGATTGATCAACCCAAACAAAAATTATGATCAAGTTTTCAAGGAAGCCAGTGAGGGTCATGAACTTTATGTGAAGTCACATGCTGACTATTACCCTCTAGAACGTGTCTGTCGCAGCTACACTACCCCTAACTTTCATCCTCAGGTAAGCATTCTTGTGACGGTGGTTGGAATAGTAGCAGTGGTGGGAACAGTGGTGGTGGTAGTGGGAACAGTAATGGTGGTGGTGGTGGTGGGGACAATAGTGGTAGTGGGGACAGTAGTGGTGGTGGAGGCAGCAGTAGTAATGGTGGTGGTGGTGGGGAGAGTTGTAATGGTGGGGACAGTAGTGGTAGTAGTGGGGACAGTAGTGGTGGTGGTGGGGATGGTGGTGGTGGTGGTTGGGACAGTAATGGTGGTAGGGGCAGTAGGTGTGGTGGTTGGGACAGTAATGGTGGTGGTTGGCGATTGGGGGGAGTAGTGATGGTGGGGACATTAGTGGTGGTGGGGACATTAGTGGTGGTGGGGGTAGTAATGATGGTGAGGACAGTAACGGTAGTGGAGACAGTAGTAATGGTGGTGGGAACAGTAGTGGTGGTGGTGGGGATGGTAGTGGTGGTGGGGGGGACAGTAGTGATGGTGGTGACACTGTTGATGGTGGGGATAGCAGTAGTGATGATGGGACAATAGTGGTGGTGGGACAATAGTGGTGGTGGGGATAGCAGTGGCAGTGATTAGACAGTAGTGGTGATGGAATAGAAGTGGTGGTGGGGACAGTAGTGATGGTATGGTTGGGACAGTTATTATGGTTGGGACAGTAGTGGTGGTGGAGGTAGTGATGGTCATACTGGGGATGATGATGGTAGTGATGTTAGTGACCCATGGTTTTATACAGATTTTGTGAGTATTTTGTCCACCTGCTTGAAAGGACACTTTTCCTTGATCAGAAAATTTGGCATATGTACTCTTCAAATTTCATGTGTTTTTGTTTGCCTGTGTCTATAAGTAATCTAATTGTTGAATAATATATACTGCTTAAATCACTTTTATTTACTTGAAGATATGATGACAGTGATTTTGGCAGTGATGGTAGTGATGTTTTGAAGACAAATATTGTACATTGGTGGACATTTTTTAAATGTCTTATTCTCCCTTGTACACAGAGGATTTTGGAGGTGGGGGTTGGAAGGGAAGGATAATGTTGATGTGATTGTGGTGGTTGAGGCAGTGAGGATGATGATGCTTGTGAGGTTGACAGGAATGGTATTGGTCACGGATGGCAGTAGTGATGGCTGAGGCATTGGGGATGATGTACTATAGTAGGTATGGTTCAGATAGTTGCTCATTATACCTTGCACTTGCATCCTGACATGGCAAGCGTTTTTGTTATCTGAAATATCAGAAGCGCTATGGTCTGCCAACCCCTCACTGCAACGATGGGAAGAAGGCGAGAGAAACCTTGATGTGGGTCCATGAAACTCAGGGTGACAAGGCCACCAAGATTATAAGTAAGAGATTAGACGACTTCCGGGAGAAATCACAACCTCAGCTGGGTAAAGTGCATGACCCGTAAGTATATGACATCCAGTTTACATCTCACACGGTTCAGTTAGGTGACAGATGCCTATTGAGTATGTCTTACAAGCAGTGAAAATGTTGTGCTTAATGTTGTTAGATTAGAAAGTGAGATGGCAGACTCAGAAGATGGTCTGTGCCATCCAATATCAAATTTATTTTAGTAACAAAAATTGAAAGGATAGTCATGTCTGTACACAAAAGTTTTAATGTTATGGTTGAATGATAAGTAATTGTGGATAAAATTAAGATATTCAGAGGTAGATTAAATGACTATGGTAATGTAAAGTTGTTTCTTAATATTGATTTTTAAAAGATGTTTGCCATTACACACGGGTGATCTCCCTACCACTTCAGATGGCTTTAATTATCTGAGAATAATAATGGATAAAAACCTTCTTCTTTTTATAATCCTCTCAAAAATTGACTCCATTTAAATGCAATTCAAATAATTGCAACTTCCACTTAATTGTAACATTTTCCACACAACTTGCAATAGCAATATAGTGACTTAAGTCCTAATTTGACAGTGTGCAAGACATAATATGATCTCATAGATGTAGACATGTAGAGTAGTGTTAGTCACAACATTTGGATTTGTGGCTTTCAGGCTTTCTCAGCGTTATCTTATGACAGAATTCTTCTATGCCATTAAATCTGGTTTATGTCTTTTCCCTCAAAAGGATTCATATTTGTGATTCTGAAACTTGTTTGGTGCAGTCATCAAATAGCTCATGAAAACGGACCAAATTAAATCATGAAAGGGACAGATATTCTGAGACAAATTATGAACAAACAAGTGAGATATATGGGTTACATAAAAATTTGCACCTGTTAGTTTACATTTCCTTTTCATGCTACAGAATCAAAGACACATTAAATGTGGGGCCTGACCACACGTTTGGAATTCTGCACAAGCCTGACCCCTATGGAGCAGGGGACGTCATTCACAATCGTAAAGTAGACAACATCCTGCGAGGCAAAGAGAGCCAGCGGGCAGTGGTGGCCGCGATGAGACAGCAGCTGAAGAAACTCAACTACCATCACTTTAACAATTTGCTGGAAGCATTCAGATTCTATGATCAGGTAGGGAGCTGGGGGAGGGGAGGTAAAAGGGAGAACCCTGGGCCATAGATTAGTACTCTTCAAAGCACATTTGGTTCTTCTTTTCCTTGATTTATGTACACCTTAGAAACCTCTTTGTGAGCAAACTAATAGGCCCCCGGTGAAAAAAAAAAAAGATGAGGTAGATGATGAAATATTCAAGGGCTATAAAGTGTTGAAAACAATGTCCTCAATAAAATCATTTGTATACCTTTTCAGACTTGTTATCTCATTTAGAATACACCTCACATCTCAAATAAATAACTGTAATTGATATGAAAATGTAGCTTGCTAAAAAGAGTTCAACTATGAAATGGAAGTGGATGTAGTGAAGAGTTGAGGCTGCCGGGGTATGGAGAAATAGAGAAAAGCATTATTGTGTTGCAAAAATATTGTGAATGGAGCTTCTGAGATTTTTTATCATATTTATAATATTTCCTCATCTTACCATCCAGTTTGAGTGATTCCACATTCATGTATTATAGATCAGAGCAGAAAAGATTCTTAAAGAACAAAACCAAAAATCAAAGCCAAACTCCAGTAGGTGGTCAAATTCTATGCACAAGAAAACTACACCTCCATATCCTCAGGTCTCTATGACCTACTTTCCTAGATGCTGTGTTTTGAGATTGAGCAGTTGTAAATAGCTGGAAGAACTGTGAGCAAACTCTAATTTGTAGGCTAAACTTTAAGAATATAGTCTGAATTTCAAATTTTGTATCATATAATTTCAGGAGGGTAAAGGAAAGATAACCTTATCAAACCTCCGAGATGTCTGCATTAAGTACCGGCTTCCAGTAGATCTGGATATCCTGGAGAAAGTTCTGGATTACTGTGATATGGACGGAGATGGAATGATCAACTACCTGGAGTTTGCAAACTTTCTCAACTGGAAGGAGAAGCTGCCAACAGGACTGGATGATCTTGGACGTAAGTGATGGCATTTTATTACTTCCTCTTGTGCTAGTTGGCTGTACCCCAGCTCCGTTCATGAGAGCTAGCAACAGGAGAGTTAATTTTTGTCTCTGTGTGGGTGTGCGAGTGTGTTTACATGCATGTCCCTATGCATGTGTGGGTGAGTGGAGAGAGGGGCAGACTTTATATCTGCATAAATTTTATTTTTCCACGCAATGAAGACGAATTTCCTTTGTGGATGAATAAAATTATCCTTATCCTTATCTTAATCCCTATAACAATATGTTTTTATCAAATATGAGTGAATCTGACAATGTTGGCTGAATACAGGTTATTACGGATTCTTTGTGTAAGTTGCCAACTGACTGCTGTGATGTCACGGGACTTTGTACAACACTTGCATTCCCAGTTCGGGCACTGTATTACCATGTGTGAATATTTTTAGTGTATAAATACATCTGCCATGCCATAAGGGTTAACCCTTTTAAAGTGAGCATCGGTTCAGTTCACATGAGTTCACTACTTTGCTAAATGCTACAGTCAAATTTACTCACATTTTAAAACTGACTTGGGAAATGCAATGGTCAGTCTAAGACACTTTCTGATTGACTTGGTGTGTGACAAGTTACACAGGAGATGGTGACCAGTAGCACTTGGTCATGTGTGCACAGTGGATGGAACAAACTGCTTCTGTCCACTACCAGTGTTAACTTTTATGAGGCTATGATAAAATTAATTCTACCATCTGTTTGTTATGCTTGAATGCACCAGTAGAATGAATATATATGCATCTCCTTGCCAAGCGCTGGGCACGGTGATTGAAATTTGCAGCCCACTGACAGCTGATTGGCCATCAGATATCACTGCAGTGGTCATTATTCCTAACAATGGTCACCCAGCCAGGAGGAAGCTGCACCCAAGGCACCTCGTGCTATGAGAGTTAAGGCATTAGTGATGCTGGATGTGTGACTTCAGTTCATGATCCCAACTGCATAGCGAATGCACTCTAGGCATAAGAGTTCAATGATGGGGTTTAAGTTTATCCATATTTGGTTGAGATCTCTCAGCCACTTCTCTTTAAATGTGTAATCAGAAATTTAATGCAGGTAGGTCATCTAAATGAACTGTTGTCAGGGAATTTCTAGAGTAGTGACCCTTGTTGAACACTGAGATGAACAAAGGAATTTCAGATATATACTTACAGCTGATAGTTTCAATGAGGGAGATATCCTGTTTGTAATGTATTGTTGGAACTAAAGTGAACCAGCTCTTTCTTTTTTTTTTTTAAAAATGTTTGCCTCACTCAGACCTGTGTCTTTGTTCAGAACGTGGAACTATACCCTGGAGCTGTTGAGGCACATAGAGAAGTTAAGCTCACCCTGTCTGCATGGGAACATACAGCTGTCTTCTGCATGAATCTCAGAATGAGAGGTTGATATTGCATATTGTTTTAGCTGTATCTCTGTTATTCATCCCATTCATCTTACCTTATGTCTTCCTAATTTCTTTTTCTTCTCCGTTCTCCAGCCCCACCTATGATAATTGGAGGAGATCTGAGCATCCAGGCTGCTATGAGAAAGAATCCTCCGGCGAAGCTAATAGAGGATCAAGATCTCCTCCCCAAGACACCCCAGACCGGTGAGGTGACACCGCGCCACCTGCAGAAACAGATTGATTTCAATGTCGGCAACCACAGCACTTCCAACGGCATGTACAATGCTGTTGTTGGGCCTGGAAGTATTACTACAAGACGTAAGTCTTAATAATAACAAGGCGGTTTATAAGTCTCATGTCCAGGCCAATGCCTACTTACTCCACACTATTATTACCCTGGCATAACTAATTGCTCAAGGACTTTCTCCACTCCCTGAATAGCATACAGTGCTGCTGCCGGATGCCATTTACAAGCACTAATCACTAGCATTCTGACATTATCTTCCACTTCTTATAGACAGACCCATTTTTTTTACAGATATGTGAACTAAGGAAAATTTGAATGAAATACTTTCTCATGGCACTTTAACAAGACCACAGTCAGGAATTGAACACACAACTTTTTGATCTCAAGTCCACCTCAGTAGCCATTTGGCCATGCTGCTGCAAGTCTTGATACCATCAGTCACAATAAGATGTGTGTTGTATGACTTGGAACTGATGCAATGAGCTTAGAAGATGATCAGAGTCTTCCAGTATCCGGAAAAAAACAACATTTCAAGAATATAGTAGGTGAATAGTGAGCATTTGTGGAAAAATTTCACAATTTTGAGAGGCGAATTATATCATTTAAATATAGTTCCTTAAGGATCTCATGGGGCAATGAGCCCAGATGAGAGGGAGTGTCAAGTCACTTTTGCTGCTTTTTAAAAAAAATAAGAACAGCTTTAGATGTTATGATTATTTTCAAGTGTTTTAAGGCTTTCTAAACTGTTAACCTTGTCTACACATTTCAGCAGTCTGTGTGGTGATCAAACTACAGTATAAGGAAAGTGAAAATAGGACAATTATTTAACGTATAGGGAAAATGTTATACATCTCATTCATAATACAAATGAATAGAGAACAATATATATCGTTTCTGCAGGATTCTAAACAGCTAACTGGTTCTTCAGTTTTTCAGAGTTAGCTGTTTAGAGTCCTACAGTGAGGATATTATACATATAAATACACAATACTACAAATGAAATCAATAACAAATTCATTGTTAGTCACTAATGCCCTGATCCCTCCAGTTCTAAAACAGGTACTCATTTACATCTGACTCAGGTGGGGAAGAATAGAAATAAGTATCTTTTCTAAATATGCCAGAACTTAGACTGTCCAGTCCGGGAGTCAAACACATCAATCTTAAACTTGACAGTCTTGAGTTTCTGAGAACTACAAAAAATTACATGGCTGTCCGGAAAGAGAAAGATGAAATATGTAAAAGGGTAGGTTGACTCCTCTAGCTTGAGAGCACAGCAGTGATGACTGCAAGGTCCTCTAACAAACTGACATCCACGCACAGTTCATGGGATTGACTATCTATTGGAAGCAGAGATAGTGATGAAGCTAAGAGATCATAGTGGTTTAATTGTGCTCTCATTAAATTTGTGTAGATTAACAGTGGACTGCAGGACTTTACATTTTGTAAAGAAAACTTACCTCCTCACACATATTGCATGCATGCACACAAACATACACATATATGCACATATTAACGAGTGTCATTCACGCACTTTTTATCCCTCTGCAGACTTCCGTACATATGGTGTACCCACGGTACGTTCAGATCTGCCAGCTCCAAGAATCAAGCGTGTAGATGATAGGAAGAATTATGGGGATGAAGCATTCGCCTACGGACTGATCTGTCCTTCACTCTACAGTCAACACAATGTGTATGAAAGAGATTTACTGATACCAAGAACCTTTGAAGAGGTGAGTGACGTGTGTATTTACAGAGAGTGGAGCATTTTTTTTCAGAAAGATTTTGAAGGCAGGATGAGATGATGAAATTAGGAAGATCGGCTGCTGCTAATCTCAGAGCCTGTGCTTTACAGATTTTTTTCCATCAGGTTAATGGTTAACCCTTGTAAAATAAAAGCCTGATGATTTACTACTATATAAGGGTCATGCGGATGACTGTTTCAGTCTTATTCTTTGTCCACCTGAGAGAAGCTCAGGCCAGTCCAGCTTAACTGGTATCCAAGTGTTCATGTAGCACCAAAACCAGTGAGCCAATAACATGGCATAATCAACTAGCATAGTCAGGCATTTTTACCATTCTGGAGGCTCAGCGATATGAGAGTTCAGTCTATGAATTCTGTCTGTGAATCCATCTGAATGACTTTATTCCATTTCATGCACTGTGGAAGGAATGAGACAGTACATCTCTCTGTATGAGGAACAAGAAAAGAAAAAGGAATGCAGGAATGAGAAAGAGGCATGAAACAGTATTGTGTCTTTGGACAGAGATACATCTGAGCTAGACAGAAAAGAAAAAAACTTTATTCTTGACAAAATTTGTTGGAGAATGTAAACTCTGTATTTTTGGTTTATTTATTTGCCATAGTATAGGGATTCTGAGTCTGCCTATTTCCCCTTCTTTTTGTCCATCCTGCCCCCTCAGGTGGACACTAGGGCCCCTCAGGTGGACACTAGGGGAGGGAACAGGCATGGGAGTAGGAAGAGTGTATCTCCTGAAACCATTTTGCATCATGAAGAGTAAAGATCAGCCCCAGTTTTGATATATCTATTCCAGATTCGAGCTATCTTCACCAACATCGGGGTCAGAATGACAGGACAGGAGATGGAGAATGCCTACAAGATGGCCGCCACCAACCATCCCAAAGGTCATGTGAGTGTGGAAGCTTTCCGGAATGTTCTTGATGAGATTCAGGTGCAGCAGATCCGATCTGGCAAACATCCGATGGCGTTAGGAGAGGCCCAGTAACATGCTGTGTGCACCTTGTGTTTTGCTTTTGTTCATGATCAGGGCTTGGTAACTTGACAAAGAACCTTCTAGCAGAGGAAATTTGGATTCCCAGATAACATGGATCATCTTATCTCCATGTGAGATGTACTATTGTTTACATCATAAACGTTTTACAAAACAGTCAATGTTTAATAATGTTTTTAGGAGCATCTTGACTGTGCTGATTGCCTTAGAAGTCTGTGCCAGCACTGTGGACTTGGCAATCACATAATTAATGATGGAGGATTAGTCTACTTAGAGAGAAGGGAAACAGTCCAGGAAAGAAATTTTTGAATTTTTGCTGAGTGAGTGTTAGGTGCAGTTTTTACATAGACTTGCAAACAGTGAGTTGTGATGTGTTAATCTTTGGAGTGCCTCTGAAAATGATGGTGACATAATTTATTTTGTTGATAAAGGAATTTTTTATAAGAGGCTGTGATTGTTCTTGAGAGCAGCACCATTGTTAAATACTGTCAATTCTATTATCTCTGGAAAATACAGTATAGCATTTCCAAAAATGCATTTCTCCATGTATTCAATGTACATTTAAGCTTGTAGAAAAAGTTTTCATAAAGTTGTGATATGTGAAATATTTATGATTTAAATTTTGTGCTTGCATAGACTTTGTCCCTTCCCCATAATAAGAAAAGTTTAAGAAGGGAAAAAAGTCCATATTTAACACTACACTGCAGAATAAAGCAGACAGAAGCAGAATGTATTTATCCAACACTGACTTGGCAGACATTGTCTTATATTCTTGTCTGGGATTTTACTTTTTAGGATGAATAGTAGCTACAATTGAAAATCAAAGTGAGGCTGACCTTGTTGCATCCATAAACTCAGCCACAGTGTTTTTGTTCACGTCTTTATCTGATATACACTGTACTCCTTTGAACCTGTTACTTCTGAATGTTAATGTTGATATAACAACATGCTCAATGTGGCTTTCCCAAGACCTTTCCTTACAATGTCAGCTATGAAATGAAAGTGCCTGATGTTGTTGGTATGTTTGGATGCATAATGTATGTCTGATGTGGATCTTTAAGAGTAAATGAATTTATTAAAAAATCTTTTCATCTATAGATTTATGAATGTTTTCACCTGTTGCATTTTTTCCTGCATTTTCATATGCTGTGTTTTGAAACTGTGAGAGAAAATGAGAATGAAAATCAAAAGTAATTAAGATGTTTTGTGATTGTATTCCCTCTCTTCACATGCTCAGTGACGTGACACAGAAATACTAAGTGTAATCCAGGAATCAGTTACAGAGCAGCATTTGATATTATGCATTCTGTTGTCAACATTCTTTAGACTTGATTTATTTTGAAGTTTGGAACCACTTAATCAGCATTACTTATTATACAGATGTACAAATTTTGTAAGTATTTTGTTATACACTGACCCATATACACAAGCCTTGGAATGCAGTTCAAAGTCAAATTCACGTATACATTGCTATATCAGTTTGTGGTGTGTTTTATTACCTCCATGCAATAGTCATGTAACTGTCAAAGTTAACACAGACAGATGCAAGGTTATTGCAAGGTTATTGTGACTAGGTGATAATTCTCCCATTTATTTGACATAAGTAATCTACATTTAAGTCCAGTCTGTCAGTATGGTGTTTACAGTAATACAAGAATTACTCATCTGGTCAACCCTTACAGCATTAAATTTCATACTCTGGTCTTCTCACACATTTAAGATACTTTTTACTGAAAGCATTAACACATTTTTTTTCAGTTCAGTTCTGGAGTTTTGGGGCTTCAGTTTTTACACATTTTAATCCGAACCATTTGTGCCGCCACTTTTTACTACAGTATTATTACAGAAAGAGCATTGATAAATCATAACAGTAATTATACTTCTAAGGATATACCCTTACCTGCAAGTATTGTGACTATCTAAGCATACTATTGTAAGAAAGATCTCAGTATTTTGTGCCTTGCAGCATTTATCACATTCTATACTCCAGTATTTCAGTGTTATAAAAGTGCACTATAATTCATTTTGTGAACAGAAACTTATGGAAGATAGTTTTGAAAGAAAATGGTGAGGTCACATTTTTAATATTTATTTTGTCCCTAGTTTGCTTCAAATGATATGTGGTCTTCTGACATTTCCCTTTTTCATATTTGACTTGTTATGTTTTTGTGTATATATATGGTCATATGATAAAGGTGGCAAATACTGGCCCCCTCTGACTAGAGCACAGCTAGTTAGTTTTATATTTCCTGTAAGTCAAGTTACCAACTACTGAGTTGCATGACACAACCCAATGATATTATCAGAGAAGAAGAACTGTGGTTCTCTGACAGTAAACAGTATTTCCTACCATATTATCCTATCAGCATTATTGAAGATCTTAAACTTTGTTCAGTTTTAGCAGCATTACATAATATTATTTGAATTGTTGTTTTATTATGAGATGAATGTCAGAATTTTTATGAACATCATAGATTGGATTATGAATGCCAATTTTCCAAATGATACAGTCAAGTATAAATACCATAAACACATGTAAGCGGATACCATGGTTCTCTTGAACAAAACTTAGACCTGAATTTATTTCTCTTTACTAGGATTTTACTTTTCCTACAAATCTGGCAAACGTGACTGTACTTTTGAGTCTATTTTGCAGTATTTCAAATGGTTAAACATTCAACATTGGTAAAATTTATGCTCCCTTTGTCCTCCCTCACCCCTTTAATCTGTTTAACACATATTTACAGCCTGAAGATCTGGTTCTTAATCACACAATTATTGTGCCTTGTCCAGGCATTTCAGCCACCAGATATAGATTAAGAACTTATATTAACCCTTGTCTTTTAACCTTTGTCTTTTCAGCATGTGATAAGTTGAGAATGATTACAACAAACTATGATGTGAAGATTTCTGCTCATAATCTTGTTGTGGAAGTGAGAATATATAACCAAATAAACAAAAAGGGGGGATGATAAAAGGAAAAAAAATGTGATTACCCTAAAGAAAACATCAGTTCATGTAAAAATAATAATAATGGGTTTACAAATCCTGTTTTTGACAAATCATGAAACTTGACACGTGGTCTTGCATTTATAGACATGGTCTTAACTAACCATTTCAGTATGGAAAACCATATTCATCTTATGTCTCAAATATTTGTATTCGGATGCTGTTATGTTTATTTTTGAGATTGAGGTTATCAACCTGTGTGTTTGCTTCTTGTCTGAGAGGTTTTAAAAAATATTTTTTTACTTATATTATCTACGATTAAGCAACAGTCACTCCTTGCATCAATCCAGCTATATCAGACATTATACATTGTCAAGAAGTCAAGAGTCAGTCCTGCAATGGATGCTGCTCTGGAAAATACGTTTATTTAACCCTCGTAATATTCACATAAAATTTATTCTACTGTCTGCTCTCTACGCTTGAATGCAGCAGGAAAATAAATATGCATTTCCTTGCCGAGTGCTGGGTGCGGTGGTTGAATTTTTGTAGGCTGGTGTCAGCTGATGGGGCAGCAAACAACACGGCAGTGGTCATTATCTGTAACAAGGTTCATGTAGCCAGCAGGAAGCTGAACCTGAGATGCTTCATGCTATGAGAGTTAATAAAACAATGACTGTGTCAGTGAACGACTGTGTCAGTAAACGACTGTGTCAGTAAACGACTGTGTCAGTAAACAATGTCACAAAAGTTCCACACTCTTGTAACACAAAGCACCTCAGGCCCAGCCTCCCACTGGCTGGATGACCGCTGTTATTGATAAGACATTGCACACGTTTGACACACGATCAGCTGATACTGGGCTGCAAAATTTGAACTTTGTGTCCAATGCCCTTGCAAGGACATGAGTTGCTACATTCAAGCGTAGCGAGCAGATGAGAGAACTAATTCTCTGACAGCATCACCAGGAGATTAAGATAGTTCAGTGAAGAAATATTTGTTTTGCAGCTCATCAGATTGAGGCACATGTTTTACTGTGCATTGAATATCAGGCTCTGAAGATGAATTGGACCATCTGGTGTCAATTTTTTTTTTTGTTTATTAAATCAAGATTAAAGTAATTTCTGTACGCAAACACTCTGATTTTATGGGCAAATAGTCATATTATTTGTTGAGAACGTGTTGAACCAAAAGTGTAGGAGATTTCAGTAGCTATCTTACACAAAGAGGTAACTTTAGGACATTACCTGTAATGAGTTTTGAGACATGCTACTTCATTTTCACAATGTAAACGATACATGATTGTATTTACCCAAGTGCATTTAATTCATTCATCATGCTAAGTGTTTCATGGAAGAAAGTCCTCCCAATTATTTTTATGCTTTCATTTTCCTATGCCACTCTGATCCTGTGATTTTGTTAATATTCTTTTAATATAACTGATAAAACTATGTACTGTAAAACTTCTGCTCTGAGTACAGCCTGGGTGACCTGTGATAGGACTGTGTAATATACTGGATTAAAACATGTTTATACTGTGAATGACATTTTTGTGTTTCCACATAGTCTGGCCGTTGTTTAACCCTCTTTCTTTGTCTTTGTTCACCAGTTGCAGTCTCTCTGTTCATCCATCCATCTGTTAGCCTTTCCATCTATTCATCTTGTCATTTTTTTGCTTTCATTCACATCTATTCAATCCTACTGTGAGTTACTCAGTTACGTTGTGAACCAGTATGCTTTCAGTTTGTGCATTGATATCGATTCCCAGAAAGACATTACGGCAGTTAAGAANGGGGGGGGGGGGGGATCCTGAGGGTAATTTTCCAGTTGCCACATTTTAAAAAAAAATATCTCTGTTGAATTCAGCATGTTCAAATTAGTATAAAACAGTGATAAAATATCATGTCTATTCCTTGGTTGCTATGGAAACGGTGGCCATCTTGAATTTTTACATGAAAATAATATGTCATTTTTCAGTAGATATCTCCTCTGTCATATGAAAAGCTCTCAATTCGAAATTTTACACAGACATGTCCACAGATACTCTCTCAACACAAATAGAGAGCTTTTTTGGATATCCTGATAAAATTTTCTTTTACACAGCCTCAAAACTGGGGTTCCACTAAAAACTATTTTCATAATTTTTTGACAAAAACACCACGAATTTCACACAATTTGAAAAAAATGACTGAAATATCTCTCTATTACTTTTTATGTACACATTTGGAGTTATTATATACAAAAGTTACATATACTGGTCCAGAAATTAAATAATGATGGAGATAGGAAATTTGTTATGAAAAATATAGTTTTAAGAAATCGGCCATTAAAAGTTTCAAGTGTGATGAAACGAAGCTTCAGTCACCATCTGCAGATGCATTTTTTAGACAAAAAATGGATTTTTCTGCAGTCAACAACACTGTCTAGATTCTAGACATGTCAAAGTACCTAAAAACAGCAAAACACTGATTTCCATAATTTCACCCGAAATCCTCATTTTCAGGAGAACCCCCCCNNNCCCCCCATAAATGAACAAAAAAAGGTTTTTTTTTACTCTTTTGTCGTTTCAGTGGGCATTATGATTTGAAAGATAGTCCACATTTTCCTAATTGTGAATCATGTCATCACCGTCACAAGTAAAGACACTTAATGCAATTGCACCGACTTTACATACATGTTACACAATCACATACAGTCTAAGTACAAGACAACTCTATAAAGCTTTATGATAATAATAATAATAATAATGCGGTTTATAAGTCTCTTATCCAGGCTAATGCCCGCTCACGCGACTTCACACTATCATTACCCCAGCAGGCCTGATCACTCTAGGACTTGCTCGGCTCCCTGGGGAGCATACAGTGCCGCTGCCATTTATAGGCGCTGATCACTAGCATTCTGACAATATCTTCCACTGCCTATAGCCAGGTACCCATTTTACAGACGGGTGGACTGAGGAAAATGTGAATGAAATGCTTTCCCAAGGCACTTACAACATGGCCGTGGTCGGGAATCGAACTCACGACCTTTAGATCTTGAGTCCAACGCCGTAACCATTAGACCACGCTTTTATGATAAAATTATATATATTGTGGTAGAAGTAAACTTTTTGCATTAAATATTGTCACTGAGGGAGAAAAAAATCCACAAATAAAATTCTATAATACAAATACTGATGATGCTACTGGTATGACAAAGGGAAATGACAGAGAGAGAGAGAGAGAGAGACAGAGAGAGAGAGAGAGAGAGAGAGAGAGAGAGAGAGAGAGAGAGAAATAAACAGATGAGGAACTGGTGGCTAGTCAAATACAGATGGAGGTCACGGGAAATAATGTAAGAGAAGAGTAAACATGGTGCCATGAAGATATTGACACCTCAGTGGAATCTTCTTGGTTCACACTCCAGCAGTCACAATGACTGGTCATCACATTTAGTTCCTGGTAAAAGAGAACAGTTATCCGCAGATCAGCACCAGTGCTGGACTGACTGCTGTTGAATTTGCAATTCGTGATAGCAATAATATCACCATCTCAGCAAAACAAAAGTTCAGGGTTGACAAAGACTTGGAAAATCTGGGAAATTCATGGAAACTTGCCACTGGCATTTTAAGTCTGGAAAATACTTGCAGTTGGCAAAAAA
The DNA here is from genome assembly GCA_033807755.1 of Ellobium chinense. Taxonomy (NCBI): domain Eukaryota; kingdom Metazoa; phylum Mollusca; class Gastropoda; order Ellobiida; family Ellobiidae; genus Ellobium; species Ellobium chinense. The sequence continues at coordinate 1,202,456 of JAWQUT010000231.1, forward strand.
TGTCTAATTACTCTTGTATACATCAAACAGGGTGAAAACTTTAAAAAAGCTGCCTTCATTTTACACTATGAAAAGTATGGTGTAATAGTTTTAATAATGTTATGATGTTGGAAGAAAAAGACTAAAACCACCTGGAAGCATCATGAAAAAGTCATGGAAAATAAAAAAAGTTTGAGACAATCCTGAAATTGCATCACTACAAAATACACCTCAAGCTGCAAAGTGTTTTTTCCTTTTTACGTAAGACCTAAATTTCATAGTTTTGTCTTGCCATTTAGAGATTACCAGTCGTTTTGAATGAAGTGTATGACCCTCAACACTTCCAGGCAGTACAGACTCAGTGATCGACTCACTGTCTTAGATGGAGTTTTTGGTGAGGATGGAGGCGAGGGGTGGAGAAGAGCCACATTCAACAAAATCACAGAGATTTAGCAAGAGCTTCTTACATTGTACTGGTTGAATAACTATTAGTGCCATATCTGAATATCATCATTAAGTCTGATAGATACTCGAATAGTGACGTGCAACAAGAACATAACAATCAGTCGTGCAGTCAAACTGAGGCTTATGTCGACAGACTGGGAGCTGAGATATCAGGCTCTCAAGATGAATAGTGCCATCCCGTATCAAGATGAATAGTGCCATCCCGTATCAAGATGAATAGTGCCATCCCGTATCAAGATGAATAG
>JAWQUT010000231.1:1226526-1245143 GCA_033807755.1 Ellobium chinense
AATTTATCGATAATAGTTCAATGAAGCCGAAATGTTTTGTAAACTTTTCAGACATCTGCTTCACATTATTTTATCTTATACTATGAGCCATAAACAAGTCTTCACTCTACGACTTTGTCGACGTTAGCAAATTTTTTCGCCCATAATCTGAGAACTCCTAAACTGTTTTACATAATTATTCAGTGTCTCCAAATGCACAATGTATTGCATCCAAAAACTGTGTCAAGAAAGACATCTTTTTAAGGGGGAGGTGGGGAGGTGAGGACGAGTTGGTGCGAATGTGTTGACTATCTTGTTTTTTTTACTTTTCTTTTTGCACAAGATCCTTCTGTGCACGGTTTCCTGCTTAGTTTTTTTTTTTTGTGTGTGTGAGACGAAAGGCGGGTAGTCTACACGGTAACGTAAACTGTCAAGTTTTGCAGAGTTCATGACGAATGGAGCCTTTGTCTATTTTATTTAATGGGGATAATTTCTAATACCTCTAAACTGACTTTCTCTCTATTTTTTTTAGATAGAGGGAAAGGAAGAAGATCCTAATACTTCAGTGTTTTTTTTTATTAGTTTTTTTTTGTTTTTGTTTACTAAATTAAAAATGGCCTGCCAGGTTGCCATAGTGCGTTAGATTATTCTCATAGCTGCTTAATGATAACTTCATAGTGAAATATCTGACTTTGGTACTTTCACAGTATTAGGTGCAACATGCAATGACAATGTTGAGAAGGACGTAGCATAGTTGTTTTGTTGTTTTTTTTTTTCAATCCGCTTTGGCGGTTTCAGAAGTCAGCTGGTTGGAAAGAAGCACTAAATCGCACACACACTCACAAAATAACCCTCATTATTCTCCTGGTTGGAGTTTCTACAACATTTCCACTAACCACATACTACTGATGGTAACACTCAGATTAACTGCACCCGGAACCGGATATATTTCTGAACTAAAACGGACGGGCTCTAAAACCGGTTAGCCTGAACTGACTTGTGTTGGTAAAGGAGCCGTTTCACATAACCCGCCTTCCAATCTTCGTAATGATCCGCCTTGTGCCCACGTTGAAGGGGAGAAGACTCCAGTTAACGTGTAGGGGTAACCCGGATATGTTCCTACACCACTAACAACTGACTCAGTGAGGACTAACTTCGGGTTATTGGCCAGTTTTCATCACAAAGAGGACATTACGCCCACAGTATAGGGCCTACAGCACCATGCCCTTTAGATATTTGTTCTGAGAATTCCCGTGTACAAGGCTGCGTTCGACTGACTGTGATTAAGGAGACATTCAGGTCACATTGTGAACTGTCTTTCATTTCTGACATCTATTTAAAAGATCACTTGGTCTAGGCGGCACCTTTTCTAGGGTATGTGGAGTAAATGTACCTCATTCGTATTGCTTACTTGTCATGTCTGTTTCTTTCAAGGTGTTATATTATTGTCTTTCTTTCTTTCTTTCTTTCTTTCTTTCTTTCTTTCTTTCTTTCTTTCTTTCTTTCTCTCTTTCTTTCTTTCTTTTTATTGTTTCTTTTGTTCTTACCTCTGGATTCTTTACATCTTGTTTCTAAAGCCATTAAACTCGTTCTAATTTTTCTTTATTCTTTCGTTTAGCCTCTTCCTTTTGGCTGTCATTTCTTAATTTATCTTCTTCGACAAGTTTCCTTACTTTCGCTTGTTTTCTTTGGCTTTTTTTTTGTTATTTTTTGTTTAGTCACACTTCCGGCTTTTATCTTTTTTTTTTTTGCGTTGCTTTCATTCTCCTGCTCCTCTGTTTCGTCTGTAAAAGTTGTATCGTGTGTCAGTCGTTTACTCCTGTCCGTACATGACAACCCCCACTCTCTCCTCCTCCCCTCTGTTTTCCTTCCATTTGACTTCTCTGCCATTTGTAGGATAGTAGTGGTTTTTCTTTCCATTTTATTCGCTTATTAATTCATTTTCTCTATTTTTAAATATATTTGTTTGTTTGTTCACGTATTTGTCTGCTCTACTTGTTTATTGTGATTGCTGGAGAATGCATATCTGCCGAAGCGTCCTTAGTATTGTGTTGTGATTTTGTAAAACTTCATAGTCTACCTACTTGCTCTTTAATTTTACTTTCTCTTTCGTCTGTGAACGGAAACAAGTTAAAACAGAGCTTGACATCGTATATATTGCTTTAGTTTGTTTCTTTTCACAGAAGAAAGAGAAGAGCATAAATATGAAAGTAACAAAAACGATAAAAGACCGGAAGTGAGGCAAAAGAAAGTATAAAAATAAAGGAAAAAAAACGGAACTTTTGATATTATAGAAACATGATCTTGTAAGAAAAAAAAAGTCCATTGTTATCTTCTGACTACAAGTGTAAAACGATGTCAGCCAACTATGAGAACACAGCAGGCGACAGCCTATAGGAGTGAACTTGATTTTCTTATTGCCTACAATGAATCTGTACTAAGGTCTAGGGGTATTGTGTTATGGTGTTGTTGTTTGGTTTTTTTTTAGATTTCAAGGAAGTTACTATTCTACCACTGCTAAAATGAAGGGAATTTCCCTCACTCATACACTCGTAGTTACAGAAATATTTAGGGTGTATTGGTCTGCTGATATACACAGAGACATTTAGGATTGAAGAGTTCTAGGGACTTTATTGAGTCTTTCATATATTATAGTCCAGCAGCTGAAAACGCAGCTCCTATACACAAGCAGACATTTTGTTTGTCATCTGTGTATGTCAAAGGTTCTCAAAACTATGGTGTTAGACCTCACCGTACGCAACTTTCTTTCCCCACTCTGTTTTTTTAACTGTGCTTTCAGCAAACGACACACTGCATCGCAGCGATTCTGTGTTAACCTTTTTATTGATAAAGTGATATTCGCTTAAAATGAACTCTCGATGTCGGTGCGGTAAATCCCCCTACGGATAGTGAGATTATAATGTGAGACACGCTAGCCCTATATCCGTGTTTTAACCTTCTTAGCATAAAAGTACCACCCTGATCACTTCCTTCGCCAACAAGTACTATTAAGATGAGGAGTGGACATGTAGAATATTGGATTCTATCTGTGACTGCAGCTCTCGCACTAACACGATCACATGGAGAGTTTTTACTCGTAGTACACACCAGACACCAAGACAACTTACAAACAGAAAAAGAGGGATCTGGGAAAACTAGTACTACAATGGCAATACTAAGTTCGCATCACCAATCGACGGATGAATGCAGCTTCCCACCTTTTTTTTTTTTAAACCCACACATACATCCCAAACACACATCCCTAATACACACATCCCAAACACACATCCCAAACACACATCCCAAGTATTTTCTGGATCTGTTGCTGCAGGCGAAAACTTCTATGACTAAAAAAAATTCACCGTTTAAAATGGTTGTACTATAGTTTCCAGTTTGTTTTGCCTGTTCTACTACTGATGATGACGACGAAGATATTATTATTGTTGTTGTTGTTGTTTTGGCTACAGATCCGCTAGTCTAGCACCATCATTTCAAATGACACCGTATGGTGTCCACTTTAACCGACCATCATCAACACTCTGTTCTAAACAGAACGAAATATTATATTTTAAAATTAAAAAATCAAATTAGCCTTCATTTACATTTTTAACCCCCGAAGTCAAAATATTTCCACTTCATTTATAAAAATGACCAATATAGATCTATTACATATATTACAGAAGTGTTTATTTTTAAAGGAACATAATTGTTGATGGTCTAGATGCAGCGTCGTGGTTCCAATCTCTAAATATTGGTATTGATTTACACCGGAGTAGAGTGGAGAATGAGAATGTCTTACCTCCATTGAGCACATACCAAAGCGTAAATCACCTGACCTGAGAGCCGAACCCATAAACTTCATTGCTAATAGCCTGTGAATTGCGAGGACGACTTGCGATACTATTCAACACAACTCTTGAATTCAGAAAGAGGACAAACAAATAATTAATAGCAGGTAAAGACAGAAACGCATGGAGTGACCCAGATAATGAGATATGACATGACTTAGCCCAGGAAACTTGTCCTGATTACCTCCCATCCCATCGACCCCCATTAAACGACAGCGCGGAACCTCGATGTTAAATACTCTTTTAATAAGTATGCCTTGCTATTAAGTATGAACTCGGCATGCATGGATTGATTATTATCATCCTATTTCATTATTCAGATGAAAATAGATATAAAGTATATCTCAATATTAAGTATACTTTTTCTTCATGCACCAAGGCATTTTTATATCGAAGTTCGACTGTGCTAACTTTTACTACACAGGCCGCCTGTTGACTGTCGTGAGGGCTTTAATGTTATTCTCTTCATTCTTACCGTCATTGTATTGTTAAGCCTTCTCCACCCCCCTCTTTTCCAATCTAGGTCAGAGGCAGTGGCGGCTAGCAAAGGTACATATTATATATCATGTTGCGGGACCCACATTTTCGAAGCACGTGGACGTATAGCTTGCAAGCTGTCTGGTGAAATAAGGAGTCCCCGACCACATGTATTGTTTACCGCTTCCATGCGCAATTTGTTTCCCGCACCCCAGAAGGCGAGCGTCTGCAATGTGTAATTAAGATCCCCCTCTCCGCCCTCCTCAAAAAACGAAAAGTTCAATAATATTATGATTACGGTACGAATTGAGCACAAACTTTCCCTATGAACATGATTGATATACTTGTTCATTTTCTTTCCGTCTATTCTTTTGTTTCTCTCTCTCTCTCTCCTCCTTTCTCTCTCTTTCTCTCTCTGTCGATTGTATTGTAGTGGGTTCTGCGGACTTTCTTTGTTTCTCTCTCTCTCCCTCTCTTGCTTCTTCCTCCCTTTCTCTCTCTCTCTCTCTCTCTCTCTCTCTCTCTCTGTATCTCTCTCTCTGTGTATCTCTCTCCCTGTGTCTCTCTGTGTCTCTGATCCCACCTCGTATAACGGGTAACTTCTTTTGACATTCGTAACGATTATTTTTACGTTTTTCCAGGACAGCATTTGAATTTTGTCAACTCACCATCTCATCGAAGCTGTCCACTTTTCTCACACTAGACACGGAAGTAAAGTCACCTGCTACAACATCGAAACACACACGTCTCTAAGTAGATCTGTAGTGAAGTGAAGATTAAAAACCAGGTGGAACCATCTCTTGTCACATGACCTGAGAACATTGTCGCCTGTCATATCATTGGACCATAGCATCATGACGTCACAGTCACGTGCCTTCATTGTTATGTTCGCTGTCCTAGTGCATTTCGACTCCAGTTCTGGGCAGACTAGTGAGTACATACCTTTTTGTTTCTCTCTTTACTCACTCACTCACTCACTCACTCACTCACTCACTCACTCACTCACCTACTCACTCACTCACTCGCTCACTCACTCACTCACTCACTCACTCACTCACTCACTCACTCCCCAGTGTGTGACACCCAGGTCATTCAGACCGACCAAGGCTCCCCTGGCATCTGTTACGTCATCAGCCCTCGACCCCAGACCTGGACAGAGGCGTATCGCTGGTGCCAGAGGCGAGGAGGATGGCTCTACAACAGTATGGAGTTTATAGAATCCTTTAGCGTCGGACCCGTCATTGACCCCGAAGTGCTGGCAGTCAACGGTGAGTCAGGAGCGTATCAGACGGAAATTCCCCCCTTGATAATAACAATAATCGTTATAATACATGTGATAATAATGAGAATCTGACGTGTGTGTGTTTGACTGTGTTACAATGTGGTGATGAACACAGTTTGTTGCTATCCAAGATATGCACTGTGTTTTATAATCGTTGGGTGTTGTTTTTTTTGGTGTTGAACTGGGCTTGCCTAGCGGAAATCCTACATGATGTTTCATAATATACGGTGGTGATGATGATGATGATGTTGGAGTCTCCGGATGGTTGGACAGATAAGTGTGCACATTAGGATACTTGGCGGCGGTGTGAGTTCTTTTGTGAGAGAGGAAGTCGATAACCTCCGTCCAGTGGCCGCAGACAAGTCCAAGTGATTATTCTGTTGTTTTTTATTGACGGCGTCTAATGTATGAGAAATAGACAACTAGACAGACAGACAGAGACACAAAAAGGGAGACATATTATAGTCTAAATGTAGATCATCAGATAAACAAGAAATTGGAATGAAATAAAATAAAAGGAAGGCAGGCAGAAAGGTCACAAGACAGACGAACAGACATACAAGCGATGCAGACAGAAGAGAAAGTACTTCTTCTTCTTCTTCTTCTTTTACTTTTCCCTTTTTTTCTTCTTCTTCTTTTCTATTTTCTTCTTTTTTTTAAAATTTTTCTCCTCGTTCTCCTTCTTCATCCTTTCTTATATAACAATAACTTTACGTCTGACGGTCAGCAGATCACACATAATTTGTGCTACCTGGCGTTCAGACCACTGAGAATGTCGCTGGCTCAGTGTATAGAGGGTCCTGTAAAAAGCGTTCCACTTGGACCAGCCAGAATGTTATTGTGTCATTAAGATAAATAAACTCGAAACGATCAAGACTGACATAACCTGACACACAGAACGGACAGAAACTATTCATCTAGTGTCTTGCTTGAGACATGTTTAGAATGGACAATGGAAATTGCACTATTTGGCGCTTATGATAAGTTTCGCAGTTGCAACAGCGCCATCGATAACAAAACATGGTAGAGATTCAAGAACTCTGCCAAGATGTGCCTTGGTTACTTTTAGTGGAGAACCTGATTTGAGCGTACTTTACGTATGACTGGTTTTTATTTAACTTGATTTGAGCGTACCTTACGTATGACTGGTTTTTATTTAACTTGATTTGAGCGTACTTTACGTATGACTGGTTTTTATTTAACTTGATTTGAGCGTACTTGATTTGAGCGTAATCGTTATCGAAAATTAAGATGTCATTACCTTTTTACTCAAGAAATATGCCCCCTCCCCCAATCACTCTGTAACATATCCCAGATTGGGAATATGCACTTATGTACAAAACAATTAAACTATAACAAACAACTAAGACAATACGAACAATCAACAGAACAACCGATCAGGCTCACACATTTATTAATCATATTAATCAATACAATAAGTACAAGTATATCAAAATACTATTTCCACTGCCTTCACAACATCATTTAAAATATGACACTGGCCTCAGCCTCAGCACTACCTCTTAGTGCGTTTTACGTTCTAGTTCCCAGAACGGAGTACTAGTGACTCTAAACACTCCAGAACACCTTACGATTTAAGGTACAGCTCAGTAACTCATTCTATTTCATACACATCCATATATACATGAAACTTCTCTTCCCTGAACATTACGAGATTCGCGAATGCTTTCGCCAAATCTCTCAGCTTGGAGGCCCCTATCTGGTCCTCTCAGGCCCTCACTTTCCCTGGCCTGGAATCACCTGCCCACTACGGCTGCCTGGGTTACTGGCTTCACTGGCACTGTCTGGCCTCGACAATATAACATTCGACGGTGGCTTCTAGCCCACCCCGTCACCTACAAAGAATAATATCATCGATATAATACCACCTACTTACTATGCACTCACCATTCACTACTAATCATCCGAGCATACACAATGACCTTCCACTTACTCACTACACACCTTAACACAACCTGCCCGCATCTACCTTTCCCACAAGCAACTAACACAGCTACACGTCTCTATGATAACACGCACTCAATGTATCACACGTAGTATTTCTACAGCACGCTGAATACGTTTAGAATCCGTAATCACCAGTGTATGCATCTAGTTCACTAACCACATCTATTCATACACTAATGAATCCCTATCACAATTACTTTAAGTTCTCATATACAACCTAGTTGCATCATTACCATCATCACAACTATATAATATACTTATCACCACTATCATTTATTACTTTGTAAACTTACCAGCTCTTGCTGGCTTATTCTCAGAGCCTGACTGCGTCCGTCTACTCAGCTCGACGTCTTAGATCGCAGTGAAGTTACTACACAGACTTGCTAGTTAATCAGCCCCTACAACTCCACGCTTTGTTCCCATGATAGTTAGCAGTTTTCATGCTGCTGACTGTTCACAACAAATAGACAGCATTCCGCTTAATACCAACTTGTTTATAGATACCGACTATCTGACTCGTGACACACTCGTTTTCAGTATACCAAAAAAGCTCGTGAACAAAATGTGAACAATGTCGTTCGTCGCCTACTGCTCACCTGTGGGGAGGTGAAAGAGGAGTATGGAGACAGAAAGTCAGACAGAGAAGAAAATCAAAACAATAATGTAATGATTTTTTTAGTTACCACTCACATCTGCTCGTGGTGTGAGTGTTCTAAGCATAACAAACATTAAAATTATAATTATCATTCACGCAAAGTATATTTTAATGCGAGCAAAATCTGTCTTCACGCTTACAAAATATGAAAAACAAATCATCTCGGTAGACTATTTACTTCCACGACTATCATTATCAAACAAACTTGCCAATAAACTAGAGATGGAGACGTATACAACGAATAAAGGCCAAATGGGTATTATAGTCAACGGATTCAGATACAGACTAGACAACACTACAAAACTGACAAAGCTGTGGAGGTGCTCAAAGAAAGGGTGCAAAGCCAGGGCAACCACTGAAGTTCAAGTCAGAGCTTTAATCAAATATTCGGAAGCTGAAGATCACACACACGACAAATGTGACCCACGTGAACAAGCAAGGTACATGGAGAGGCAATCTTGCAAAAGACGAGCGGCAGAGGAGCCACTTGAACGCTCGAATAAATTTGTATGTGGTGAGGCTGCTGCTCACTCAACACTAAACTACAGCGATGTGAAACTTTTCAGAGATGCCGTTTACCGGCAAAGACTTAAGGCAAGGCCAAATCTGCCGAACAGTCGACAGGAAATTTTTGAATGTCTTCAAAATTTCAACGTCCAAAGTAAAGATGGAGAAAACTTGCTTCAGATAAATGATGCTCAAAGCCAAATCATCATGTTGGGGGATAAGGGATATAGGTAAGTTTTGGAAGAGGAATCACGCTCGGTAGAATCTTCAGATTATGAACTTCTTCCAAAGATGCAGTTGTTGTCTCGTCCTTAACCTTGCCCTTAAAGCTGAATCCAAGCACAGTCCCCAGAGTTTTGCTCATAGGAGATATCGTCGAGACCTGTTTTGACTAGATCTAGAGGTATTTTATCTCCATTTCCCAGGTCTTCATTCACTGTGGTCTGGTTACCATGTGGAGGACGGACGGCTTCTTAATGATAGCTCTTTATGTTCTGAGGGGAGGTAAGTCTGCTTGAATCTGGCTGGGCTACATAGTATAAGAAAGTCGAGGAAGTGTCTTCAGAGGTAGTATGCCACCCATAGAGCAGAATGCCGGTAGCATTTTTATATAGGTGGTAAATCTATTGCGCATGCTCTGTGGCCTCAGTTTCCAGCCCAGTGCAGAGTTTGATTTACTCGAGATGGCGGACAGCGTGCATCCGTAGTTTGCTGTCGGTAGCTCTAGCACAATATGGAATTAGGACCCTAGCGTTTATAAGTTTATACAGGTGACAGACAACCTATAAAGACCTAGATAGGAAGGTTGGTCTATTCAGGTGGCATACTATCTTTATGAGGCATACCCATACTCTCATAGTCTACATAATCTCAATGGAATCGGTGAATGTCATAATATCCGCATGACTTCCTTGTTTGGATCACGTGATGTTTCATGAAAGTTGCAATCGAGGCCCAGCAGTATTGAAAGTGACAAGGCGTCCAGCAAAACGGGCCAAAAAGGCAATAAATTGTTTACTATTTATAAACCAGACCACAGGACTTGTTGAAAGCTCACCAAATCACACAATTTTTGTAGCTATGGAGAGAACTGTGAAACAAAAGCAAGTTAAGTGTTGTTATGTGTCCGTCAGTTATATTGTGTTGTAATTAGTTCTGAATGGTGTTGATACTTGGCTGAAGCTGCATAGACTCCATTGACATTACATCCACAAACTGCGGTCAGCTGGCAGGTACATCAGGTGTATATTTAGGAAGTGTACTCTTGATTTTATTCTGGCGACATACCAGGACTCGCCTGGTTTTCATTATTAAGGTTACAGAGCGGTGCCAGCAGTGTACAACTGTGACTTCTAAAAGTCTGGTTATTACATTGTACTATATTCTGAGCTGTATACCTGAATCCATTATCTGTTAATATCTGCCTTATACGGCTTGCCATAGGACGTATTTTAGAACTTGCGCATTAACGATCGAAAGAACAATATTTATTCTACAAGTTGAACACTACTAAGGGTGCTGAACGCACCGAAATGATAACGGCGGTAGGAAAGATCTTCCCATCGTTAATGCACAAGCTCTAGCCTAGCGTTCTGTTGTTATGGCCTCCTGGTTGTAGTTATTTTTTTCCGTGTGTTAAGGGAGGGGGAGGCGAGTGAAAAGAAAGAGGTGGATTGACTCCACCGGTTGCTGCAATAATCCTGTATCTGAGCCATGGCATTTACGACAGTGTTGCAGCAAAGTGTGGGACTGCCATGTTGTGGGGTACGCTTATCATCACCTCAGTGTACAAGTGTTCTATGTCCAGTTAGTACAGTCCTGGAGTGTTCCCAAAATGTGCTTGCAGTAGGGCTAAGGGGAGAGAATCTGGTTAGGGAAACAAAAAGCATGCTTGAGGAGTCTTTTTTAGGTTACAGACCTGTAATGTAGCTGGGCCCTTTTTTCCTATTTGGGCTATATTAGCCTTTGGAGCTACCCTCTGAACCCAAAGTTTTAGCTTTCACCCAGACATATATCAGATTGAAGCTCATTATGTGGCCCAACTTTTAAGACTGACCTAACCCCAGCAAGCCCACTGAAATTTTGAGCTTGGTTGCTATTTGTAAACACACCCTACCTTTTTCACTGGTCAAGGCCGAACACCTCCTCTTCCGCCTGAGCACACCCTTGACCTGACAGTCCCAGCCCAGGGCTAAATAGTGCCTGGCAAAATAAACTAAAATGGACACAGTTTGCCATCAAATCAAAATTTCCCCCCTGAAGCCCTTATTACTAGAAGCAGGGCATGCCAAAAGAAGGAAAGAGGGAGGTCAAATATACCCCCTAAGTTGTAGGACCACAAAGTGAAAGTAGAATTGTAGGACCACAAAGTGAAAGTAGAATTACAGGTCTGTAACCTGAATAGAATCTAAGCATTAACAATGGGATCTTCGATTCCACCGTTACCACATCGGCGTTGAATGCAACCTTGGTAGCGCTCAACACGCAGATTTAGTTTTAGTACTCTTTCACTTCAGCTTATTATTACCTGTTTCAGTGCAGCTCGAAGGACTTTTATAATGTTACATTTAAACAAAATTTGTGGACATTCTTTCTCTTTGTCCTTGACCTAACACTAGCATACGAGGGAGAGTCAAAAGATTCTGCGAAATAGACTTACTTCGCTTGTAATTGAGGTGATGCCTGAATTAAAGAGAATGAAAGTGACATTATTTTTACGAGCCAAAACCAATGTTAGCAGTTATGGGATCAGAGAGACACTGAGACAAAATAAAACAAAGGCAAGTGATTAACGTGTAAAATAATCAAGATTGATGGTTCCATCGTGTGTTTCAGAGTTCCGTTTCACTATGTACCATGGATCACCAACTCCACTTATGACGGAACTTGTGTTCGGCTGGTGTATGCAGGCATAACATGCGGTATCATGTGAGTATTCGGAAAAGTTGTCACATTTTTTAAATTTGGTGGCTTGTTGCTGCTATCATCATCAGAGCTAGACATGATACCCGTCAGCTCCTATCTTTCCAATTCAGTCAGCTTCAAGCATCCAGTCTCTGCATTCTCTGCCAAGCGTTATATTCACCTGAACAACGTTTTTTTTTTCGTTGGTGACAACAGGAGTCCATTTCTGGGTCTAAGTTGTTTCCTTTCTATTAAGGACAGACAGCATTGCCTCTTCTGCTTCTAGCATCCATAGTCTTCCCTTTCTAACTCTTGCATCTTTTACTTCTCTGAGTTCATACTTGTCTCCACTACTTCTTGATATGGTGCCAATGTCACCGGGATCAGTTTATCCGGGGCGAGATTAGAGACTGTTTGCAGCTGCGAGCGTCCGCAAATTGTCTCGAATTGTGCATGGGATAAATCGACCTCATCCCCATTTATGCACACTTGGCACATCATTCATTAGAAGAAAAGTACAAAACATGGAATAAGAGATTGTAAACAAGACAATATCTTGAACATGCGCAGTGACCTGAAGTGTGTAAAAGTGACAAGAAATGGATATGATGATACAAAACATCATCTCATCTGGACGTCCGGCCAAGCGAGGAGATTTCATTGAGCTTTTTTTTTTTTTAAGTATAGGTTGCTTTAGAGAAAAACATCTTTATCTGTTAGGTTCAATTATAGTGACCCCAGGCTTTAAAGTCAACATGGGCACATGGGTGCACTTTCCATAGTACATGTACTAACCCCCACTGAAAGCTGCGATCAGAAACCAGGAAGAAAAATATGATAATACTTTCGGATAGTCTGTGACAGGAACGCTCAACAGCGATTACTTGTGACGATTACCTCACGATACGCTAGGATTTCAACAGCACTGTATGTCTTTCCACTCGTGACATTGATTTAGGGAAAAGGGTAGGGAAGCGAAGATTGGGAAGGAGAGGAAGTCTGGCCTACAAATACTTGAATGGCTGACACCAAAGTCCGGCCCGAGAAAAGGTTGGAAATAAGAAGAAAGAATGTGTATTAACAACAACAACAACAACAACAACGACAACAAAACAGATTCCAGAAGCTTGTTTTTCATGCAGTTCATCAATTTTTCGCCCTCGTGTTTTGCTATCGGGCAATAGTTAAGTAATCAAGAAGTAATCGGGTATTATTACTCTTCATCAGTAATTATATTAATCGATTACATTTACATCGCTCACTCTGGCTTGGAGAAAACCTACTTCTGAAGATATATTGGCAGTGTGGCCAGCGCTCTTCTGGCCTCTTTCTCCGGTCCTGGACAGCATTACATGTCAGCCCTCTCAGAAGTTTTAGCAAAGCAGTACCGGTATCCTCGCTGGCTTGGTCGAGCCATTCTTTAATTTTCTCACTAGTGACGGTGAATCAGTGGAGATCACAGNCATCGGATTATGATTTAAAAAAAAACACCTCCTATAAATAGATCTTAATTCTCTGAATCCTAGCAATTATGATGCATAAAAGTTTACAGATTTTGACATTTAAGTAGTATTCTCATAATAAATTTCAAGTTCTAATAAACGGATCTCATTTCTACAAGAATAAGTGCAAAAATTGCTGTCAATATCCGGTTCAGCTCTCCACTTCGAATTATCTGGCAATGCATGTTGAAGTTTTGGGCTACTGGATTTGCACAGACTGATTAGAACATCCGAGTCTCACAACCTTGGGGCTTTGCACAGTCTCTTCCTTCTATCATGCGCTGGTTGTACACTTTAACCGTTCTGGTCTCAACAACTTCTAGGACATCTAGTGTTGTAAGCACAGAGAGTCGTTATAAAGTGAATTTGTATTATGTTCTTATCCTCTGGCACGTTACGCATAATCCTATATTGATCACTTATGAAAACAATCTTTTATAATGCCACTATGTTCTTACATTTTGCCGCTGTTCCTGCCTTTAAAAACCTGAATTTCACCACCAATTTCACTCTCTCTTTTTATCGCTTTTTCCCTGGCTTGTCGTTTTGTTATGTTTTGTTTTAATACAGCTTAAAACAATGGCCCAAATCGGGCATACTCGGTTTTGTTTTTTTCTTTTTTTGTCCATATTGAGCATCCATTCCAGCCAAAGTATCAGCGCACATTGTGAATGGCCAAACAACGAGAGAACGTGGTGAAAAACACGCTTGGTAATCTGACCTGTATAGGCCTGCCAAAAATAGGGATTGATCTGTGCAATTATTTGTTATTTTATTTGAATGAGTACTTCCAAACCGCCAGTTTATCACTGTCTTGCAAACACCGAAAGGAATAACTACAAATAAGAACAAGTAATTTGTGAATTGAATTTTTGGCTGTTTTCTGTTGCTTCTGGGCGCTCATGGTGTCATAAATTTGAGATTGTAGTTTGTTGTTTTTAATACATTTCACTATTAACTGTGGTGTTTTTGTTTGTGGCACTTGTGCCAGCCAAATGTCTTTTGAAGAATGAATAAAAGTTTATATTACTCTTGGCCTAGTATTTACGGTTTTGGACCCAACATTAACAGGTTGTGAGTTCGAATCTTTATATGGACCATTCTTGTGTAAAAGTCTTGAAAAACATTTCATTCACATATTCCTCATTCCATCCCTCTGTAAAATGAGTATCAGGTGTGGACAGTGAAAGACAGTTGTATTGTCCATAATATGCCAGTGACCGGCGCCTGTGTAGGTGACGACATCACAACTTGTTCCCGAGTGACATAAAACTTAAATAAAAAAGATTGTGATGTCAAATGAGCGGTCATTACTTGGATGCAAGACTTGCATTAATCTTGTCATATATTAATGTGAGGATTANTGTGTCAAAGAAAAGGCTTTAAAATAAAATGAAACAAAAGATAAGATGATAATAACTTAAGTATTACCCATAAGATGAAACATGGGTTTGATTGTGATATACTAGAAAATAATGATGACAGATCATAGAAGGCGTAACTTAGCAAATTGATGACAATACAAAATATACAAGGTTGGAAGGGATGATTGCTCGCAGTTGTTGGTTTTTTTTGTCTGAACCCCAAGTCTAAATTACTGCATTGCTTGGGATGGGAGTAGGGGAGAAGAATGTATGTTGAAAAGGGGGGGGGGGGNGGGGGGGGTGTGGAAAGAGATATAATTCGTTTCACGTCTTCCTACTAGTTCACCCAATGTTTGGAGTCTGTGGGAGACAATTGAGTAACCATTGATCCAAAGACGTAATAAAATATCTACAGAAGCACAGACATATGTTTTACGGATATCGACACGGTACTTATACTCTCAAAACGCAGTATTTATCATGCAGCAACTCCATTCAGCAACCATGACCGCTTTCAGCAAGCATGACCGCATTCAGCAAGTATGACCACATTCAGCAAGTATGACCGCATTCAGCAAGTATGACCGCATTCAGCAAGCATTACCGCATTCAGCAAGTATGACCACATTCAGCAAGTATGACCGCATTCAGCAAGCATGACCGCATTCAGCAAGTATGACCACATTCAGCAAGTATGACCGCATTCAGCAAGCATGACCGCTTTCAGCAAGCATGACCGCATTCAGCAAGTATCACTGCCACAGACATGTCTAAGAAAGACAATGTGATTCACATGTAGAGGTGGTGGACTGGGAAGGGGTGGGGGGTGGGGGGGAGAGGGAGGAGGAGAATGGGTCTGAGTTAATGACGTCACTAAACAAATATTCATGCTTCTGTGGAGTTTTTGTTACATTTTGTGATCCAGCTGGTATTGAAGTGAAAACATTCGTTTGAAGAAGAAAAGAAGGAAAAAAAAACGTAAAAATGTTTCATTTTCTTTCCTGGTATTGCCCAGCGGTAGCGGCAGGGGTGCAATCACTGACGTCTGACAACATCGATTACAACATTTACTTTTCTTCCGGCAACTCCACCATGATGGAAGGGGATGAACTCTGCAACAACACAGTTACTGGAGGCAGACTCTTCAGGTTTGGTCATTGGCCTCCTGTGTAGGACGAATATAATAGCCATCAGCTTTGATCATTGGCTGTCTGTGTAGGACGAATATAATAGCCATCAGCTTTGATTATTGGCTGTCTGTGTAGGACGAATATAATAGCCATCAGCTTTGATTATTGGCCGTCTGTGTAGGACGAATATAATAGCCATCAGCTTTGATCATTGGCTCTCTGTGTAGGACGAATATAATAGCCATCAGCTTTGATTATTGGCTGTTTGTGTAGGACGAATATAATAGCCATCAGCTTTGGTCATCGGCTGTCTGTGTAGGACGAATATAATAGCCATCAGCTTTGATTGTTGGCTGTCTGTGTAGGACGAATATAATAGCCATCAGCTTTGATCATTGGCTCTCTGTGTAGGACGAATATAATACCCATCAGCTTTGATCATTGGCTGTCTGTGTAGGACGAATATAATACCCATCAGCTTTGAACATTGGCTGTCTGTGTAGGACGAATATAATAGCCATCAGCTTTGATGTTTGGCTGTCTGTGTAGGACGAATATAATAGCCATCAACTTTGAACATTGGCTGTCTGTGAAGGACGAATATAATACTCATCAGATGTGATCATTGGCTGTCTCTGTAGGATGAATATAACACCCATCAGCTTTGATTATTGGCTATCTGTGTAGGACATATGTTATACCTAGTACTCTCTGGTACAAGTATTTATAAGCTAATTATGGCCTATATATATCGATAGTAATGCTCAATACTCTCTGATAGTAATGTAAGCCAGTTGTGGTCTATATATGTTATAGAACATCAGTCTTCGTAGAATGATAATAATACCCACGATCCCCTGGTAGCATTGTGAGCTAGCCTTGGTCTGTAGATCAGTTAGAGAATATCTGAGATAACGCAAACAGATCATTTAGCTCAAATTGAAAATTCCTTGAAAAAAAATTACACCATTCAAGTTATAGAGTGAAACCCGAAAAAACAGCATCGTCATTTTTTGCTGTCGTTTTCCTACTTGTGTGTGCGTGTGTGTGTGTGTGTGTGTGTGTGTGTGTGTGTGTGTGTGTGTGTGTGGTGTGTGTGTGTGTGTGTGTGTGTGTGTGTGTGTGTGTGTGTGTGTGTGTGTTTAGAGTTCGGGTAAAGATTTAGAAACTTTCTTCTGTCCAGTGAATCTCTTAAAGATTCCTCTCCTCTCTAACCCTGATCCCCCCCTCCCTCGCACCATACACACACTTACCCAAGTAAATGTTGGCTTACAACAACTGGGTACATAATTCGTTTTATTTATATTAAGTGACATCCGAAATGTTGGCAATATATCTTTCATCTCTTCAGATATACAGTGTACATACAGAAACAGTTCTCAAATATAGCAATAATAAAAATCCATCTCACACTCCATCTCCTCAGCTGCTCAGTCGCACCACCTGTCCCATCCACTCGCCCGCACCACTTGTCCCATCCACTCGCCCGCACCACTTGTCCCATCAGTATGCCCGTACCACTTGTCCCATCCACTCGCCCGCACCACTTGTCCCATCAGTTTGCCCGCACCATTTGTCCCATCAATTTGCCCGCACCACTTGTGCCATCAGTTTGCCCGCACCACTTGTCCCATCCACTCGCATGCACCACTTGTCCCATCCACTCGCCCGCACCACTTGTCCCATCAGTTTGCCCGCACCACTTGTCCCATCCACTCGCCCGCACCACTTGTCCCATCCACTCGCCCGCACCACTGTCCCATCCACTCGTCTGCACCACTGTCCCATCAGTTTGTCCGCACCACTTGTCCCATCCACTCGCCCGCACCACTTGTCCTATCAGTTTGCCCGCACCACTTGTCCCATCAGTTTGCCCGCACCACTTGTCCCATCCACTCGCCCGCACCACTTGTCCCATCAGTTTGCCCGCACCACTTGTCCCATCAGTTTGCCCGCACCACTTGTCCCATCCACTCGTCTGCACCACTGTCCCATCAGTTTGTCCGCACCACTTGTCCCATCCACTCGCCCGCACCACTGTCCCATCCACTCGTCTGCACCACTGTCCCATCAGTTTGCCCGCACCACTTGTCCCATCCACTCGCCCGCACCACTTGTCCCATCAGTTTGCCCGCACCACTTGTCCCATCCACTCGCCCGCACCACTTGTCCCATCCACTCGCCCGCACCATTGTCCAATCCACTCGTCTGCACGACTGTCCCATCCACTCGCCCAACTGTTTTCTCCAGGAAAGTTTACAATGGACTGTGGAATATTATAATCATGCGGATGTTTTTTCACTACCAAGAGGAATCTCGTACCGCGCTAATAACCTTTTCTAATAAAATATTAAAAAAATTCACCCCCATAGAAACCGAGTTTAAGCTCACTATAGTAAATTAAGCGTGGTCTTCCTTGATACTTCATTTATTATGTACCCTTGTGAATTTCACCTGGTAATACAAAGCATGTGAAAACTGTAGTATATACCATCATTTATCGAATCACCAACCGATTCCTATTCCTGTAACTTCATTATGAAGAATTCCATGACAAAATGTTTTATACACCATTGAGGGATCGTTGCAAAAGAGATCATAAAAAAAGCAAGGTTATTGCAAAAGGCAAAATTTAGTTTTAAATTTTTTGGGACATATGCCATTCATTGAATTGGAAATGTGTTTGTATACTAAAAACTCCTATTGCCACATTAAGTTAGTCGAGTTAAATTTAAATTCAGTTCATCGGAAAACTTATTTTGTTATCAAGTCCTTCATTATGTTCTGTTTGGTAGACTTGAGAATCCAGCTGACTCCTATGTCCTCAATGAGTTTGTGTCCAACTATGGAGAGTATGGTCTCTTACAAGACTACGACCATTACACTCGACTATTTTGGGTTAAGGTCAGACAAAGAGAATGTGCGGCCATCAGATTGATTTCAACATATGGGGTGAGTACAATGACAGAGCTCAATATCAACGGGTGGGGGAGAGTTGGGG
>JAWQUT010000231.1:1245567-1256201 GCA_033807755.1 Ellobium chinense
CCCCTCCACCCACCCAGGACCTGATATAACGAGCACAACCCAGATAAAACCAGGCGATGTTATATCGTGGCATAGATTCGAAGAGCTCAACTCCAAATAACGCTGACTTGGTTAAACAAGGTAGGAAAAAACAAAAAAGACCTGTACTGGCACATACTGATCTATTTCCTGTCTTTTTTTGTGGCCACCAGGACTATTCTACACTCTTCACCAAGACTAGCTGGCCCTGTGATGAGGAGTTGCGGGCCCTGTGTGTGGTAGATAAAATATATGAAGGTGAGTTGATCTACATATTTAACTCACTGGATACAACTTGGAGGAATTCTTGGGGTCAGATCATAAGAATGTTTACCTCATGTTGTCCTTGGATGCCATACTTTCTGCTCATTTAAGAGAGACTGGGCAAAGAGTGAATGTTTCCATCTTTTAAGAAAGACTGGACAAAGAGTGAGTGTTTCCATCTTTTAAGAGAGACTGGGCTAAGAGTGAGTGTTTCCATCTTTTAAGAGAGACTGGGCTAAGCGTGAGTGTTTCCATCTTTTAAGAGAGACTGGGCTAAGAGTGAGTGTTTCGGTCTTTATCGAAACTGGGATCAGTTCATCAAAAAAAAACAACAACAACAAAACATCACTCCTGAGAATTTCCTTTCTCAAAAATAGCATAATATATAGAAAGCACTTATTATTTTTTTAGATTAACATTTTGTCACTGTCTCTTATTATGTTTTAACATCAGAAGTCAGTTGTGATGTCCATGAATAGCACAGTACCCGGTATCTCTAGTGTAAACAGTGTGTGCATAAAACATGTTAGCACCACTCTTGAGTGTATGAGGTGTGAGTATTGCCAGTGGCTATATACAGCAGTAATGAGTAGTTATAAATTGTTGCCTGTTGGTGCGTAGTGTGTAGAAATGCCTTGAGTGTGGGTAAATTACTGTGACTACTTGAATGTAGTGGTTTTGGTAGCTTAATTTTCTTGATATGAATAGAATGATGTAGTTAGTTGACGTGTTATGAGGAATTCATGATAAGTATCTCATGTCTGGGTTAACGGTGGACATCTTATACTAAAAATAGCTTGCTGAGATGAGAAAGAGAACTCTCTGTGATATTTTTAATCACTTCTGTTTCATTCTTCCCATCCTGTCTCCGACAGACACTCCGTCCCCTCGTATTGTAGCCAGTTCAGTTGGTTCAGAGATCCAGATAGTTGGAAATGAAGTCCAGGCCACATCCAGAGCCATGCGTTATATTGGAGGCGTGGTTGACCTGATAGAATCCGAGATGGAGAATAACACTCTAGACCCAAGTACAAGCCTCAGTCTAGTTTGTTTCGCTCCTCTCTTGGATGTGGTAAGAATTTTCACTGTGTTCATTGCATGGAGAAAAGAAGCAGTGTTCATGTGGGTACTGGTGATTGATTTCTTGTATCATTTTTTTTCTTCAGATTTTGGATGTGACATGACATGAATAATTTAAGTAAAGTTCTAAAATTCGGTTTCGTTCAACATTCCTTAGTATGATATCTGCTGACTACATAAGAGATAATATAAAATTAAAATTACGGATTATTTACGTTGAATGCGGTTCACAGGCCGTGCTTGACAGTTTTGGACAATATTTTCTTCAGTTTCTAAAGATTTGTTTCTGTATATTTTCTGTGATTGGTGACTAGACACAGAGAGCAATGATCTACAAGAGTGGACTTCCTGTTTCCTGTTTCCCAGGTCAGAGATATTATGACGGATTGGAAAATCGCTATCCAATCATCCTGGACATTGAGGTAGGGGCATTCTTTCTTTCTTTCTTTCTATCTATCTTTCTTTCTCTCTTTCTTTCTTTCTCTCTTTTTTTCTTTCTTTCTTTCTTTCTTTCTGTCTGTCTGTCTGTCTTTCTTTCTTTCTTTCTCTCTTTTTCCTTTTTCTTTCTTTCTTTCTTTCTCTCTTTCATTCATTCTTTCCCTCTTGTTTTCTGTGTGGAATACCCCTTCTCTGTTGAGTTATAGTTACATATGAGAGCCAGTATTTGAGACTCAGGCAGACTCCGCTCAGTGAGTGCTAAAACTACTCACACAGAAACCTGCTGCTAGCGTGATTCGAACTCGGGACCAAAAGACAAGCGCTCCACCTGGCGGCTGCCGTCTCACCTGGTCTAGAATGATCTAAACTGAAATGTTTGTGTCGTGCAAGCAGTACGAGTTATCTCCACTTTATGTTAAGACTCTATTAGAACATCTTGCAAGTAAGTGGAAAGCGCGAGTAAAGGGAGATCCGACTATTCCCAAAGGTTATAATGCAGAAAATACGGAGCGCAACTCACCATCATAAATGCACTGGAGTTTCTGTGCAAAATTGCTCACCGATGAGTTGAATGGTGCACTTTTCTTCATTAAGTGTGGTGAGCTTAGAAGTTACTTGGGATAACAGCAGTTGTACGACACCAGATTTTATCCATATCTCTTAGATAGTTCTATACATGTTCATACATTGTTCCTCCCTGAAAGCAACATTCTTGACCTTGTGCTGGAAGGGTGAAGGCCCAGAGCGGCACAGTGCAGGAAGACATCTTGGCTCACCTTTCCTTAGGTCCTGGCTGATCATTCCACATGCTAAGCCGAGCTGAATTCTCGACGAGACAAGGAGATGCTTCTTCAGTTTCTTAGTACCTCTACCAATACAAACTACACCTCAAAGGTGTCACCCTCTCGTGGACTTGCATTTTCGGAGTCAACGCCATTTAATTACAACTTTTTGGGAACAAGAAAAATGAAATTGAAAGGAATGATTTTTGTATGGAAATAGCATTTGGTTGGTTTGTTTTTTTAAATGTTGGGAATAAGCGGAAGTTGAAATTATCCGGAATGCGAATAAGCGAAGTGGACGGTATATTTTCTATTCACGAGACTCTAGTTGTTTTTTTTTTGTTTAGCAGAGACATAATCCAGAAAACCCAATACAGTTCCGTGCTGGTTTAGGTAATATAAGCAATCATACCTATAGCCAGCAATAGGGCACATCGTGGAATCCATCAAGTATGTAAAAGAACTTCATATGAAGTACCCAGTGACAGAGTGTGACCAAACCAAAACTCTCTTCCTTTACTAAACACTGCCATAATATTGAGATCTGTCTCCACAGAATCCTGTGTTATATGAAGACATTGACGCTCTTCAGTACTATCATTGTGAGATCACTAGCAAGGGAGACAATCGCCGACTGAAATCTCAACAATACTTCATCAGACTCACAGGTATAGTGGTCTCTGTGTCACTGAGGCTGTGGACAGCACACCAAACAGCAGAACATGGACTTACTGACTTCTTTATTTGACTCCAGCAATAAAAATGAACTGAGAAATTCTTTGATGTTCTGGAGCGAAAATAGGNTGTCACGCAAGTAAATCAAGCCAAGCTCCACAGTATCAAGGTACAGCAAAACCTATGTAATTCCCTACATCTAGTGATTTTCACATTTTTTCTTAATATTTTATTCAATTTCTTGAAAAGCTCTCGTCCTCACCTGTCCATAGCCAAACGTATCCCTCATGCCAAGTTTTTTTCTTTTCCATCCCCCCCGCTTTTTTTTCTTCTTGTGTTTTGTTTTTTAGTCACAGGCTTTAAATAATGGAGTAACCAATATGGAGTGAGTTTGATATTTATGACCACATGTTACTTTTTTCCCTAAAAGTCCAGCCTCAGTTTAAAGTTTTTCTATTTGTCTCTACCTCCACCAAACCCCCGCTCCTTATATCACTCCCACCCCACCTCCTCAGACTACGAGGTCTATGCCATACGGATCAGACTGTTGAACAACCCCAATACCTCCAACTTGGCCTGGGCTCTCTATCAAGCCGCTCTGACCGACTCGTGGCCAGTCTCTCTGTCCATCAACACATCAACAACCACGCCCGACAGTCTATCCGACAGCTTAGTGAGTTCCACCGCTGGTCGAAGGTTGCAGGTGGCGTTTGAAGATTCTGGTGACGGCGAGCCTGAAGAGACGATGATTGTGAAGGAATTTCTCAGCCGCGTGACAGATGTGACGTCATATCTGCCTTCAGAGGGATGGAGTCTGAAACCAGTGACGTTTATGTGAGTACTTAGTTCTTCTTGTTCTTTAATTCTTGTCGCGCGAGGCACCTCAGGTCCAGCCTCCCGCTGGCTGCATGACCATTGTTATGGATAATGACGTTACACGTGTTGGCTGCAAGCCGATCAACTGCCACGGGCTGCAAAATTCAATCACCGCCTCACATGGTTGATGCTAGCATGCAAATTGATTCTACCGTAGCACCCAGCATAATGGAATGGAGGTAAGAACTGGTTTTACCGTAGCATCACAAGGGTGAAGATCGCAGGTACACGTACACTTCAAACATTATATAAAAGTAATCTTATAAAGCTTTAGAAAATATGTCATTTCACGTTAGAAAAATGAGTCATATATTATTATATGGGATTTGTATATGACGTACGTATATTGCAGGAGGAATAATGTCTTACACGATGGCATGATGGTGTCAGATAATTGCAGGAAAGTACAGTATACTATGCGGTAAAATGGAATTTTTGTGGGGTACAAAAAGGAGAGACAATAAAGTCTTAAGTAATAGTCACGGATATAGCAACTCTATGATATTTTGGAAAATTTGGAATTCGCGTTAACAAAGACAAAAAAAAAAACAACATTAGAAATCAGTCAAAGTTTTTGTTCAAATCTTGCTATGTATTGGCAATAAATGGGATATGCACAAGACGAAAATATTTGCACCCAAAACGATCCAGCTGGCAAATGTGAAATTACAGGTGCAATAATACAAACCCTGTTTGACAATGCCAAACTTATCCCTCATGCCAAGTTTTTTTCTTTCCCACCCCCCCCCTTTTTTTTTCTTTTGTTTTGTTTTTTAGTCACAGGAAGAATATTATTCTCTCATTTAGGCTCAGACCACAGATTAACACTGGCATTAGACTAGCCTAACACACAACACAGGTGAACCACACTGGACTGCACTACATCATAAATGGACAACCGTAGCTTAAGTGTCTGGATGCAATGCTTACAGTGCATCATAACTTATATTATTTCTAAGGGGTTAATTCAGACTAGTGAGATAGGGAGAATCCTGTATAAGGGTGTGCTGGATTGGTTTTACCCGCGGCGACATTAGAAAATGTTTGCAGTTGAAAACGTCCGTTCCGGTTTACAGATCATGTGTTTGTTTTTTTCTCCCTACCTTGTCGGTCTACCTGCTACACAAGGTATGAAACAAGGTTTATCGGGTAAACATCCAAACCCCAAAGTGGTATATGGGCATACATAAAGACAATTGACTGGACTGATTAAACGTCAAACTAAAATTCAACAATCAAGAAATCAATCAATTAATCAGCACATCAGTCAGTCAGTCAGTGATTCCACTCATAAATAAGTTAATCAATCTATTCTGTCTAGCACTCAGATCTAGTACTTGGTTATAACAGGATTGCTGGAACCAGTCCAATGTCCCTCTTACATTAGTGGTCGTCTATATATTTTGTATTTATGACGTTCTACAACATTTTCACAGCCTCCGTTATTTCCTTGGGAAATCTTGACAGGCCCGTTAGCAATTTTGTAGCTGTGGTTTTAAACAGTTCTAACTACTTTACACATATTGTACACATTAGAGAACAATAATGCAGAATGACAGCAAGATTAAGACTACTTAATTTTGATATGAATCAATATAGCGTACTAATCCATCCATGAGAGACTGCGAACATTGACAAGGAAGTGATGTGTGTAAAAGTGACAAATGATGAATGAGAAGGTGTCTGCTGTGAGCAAAGTAGAGATGATCTTACTTCGACGTCGAGCATACTGGAGATAATCCCTTTAATCTTTCTTTTTCCTAAAAATAGTTAGTCTGAGGGAGACGGTCAACGGACAACAAGGTTGTTTTATATAATTTTGATTGATTACCTCTTAATGTTTTGAAAAGTATAATAACAAAAACCTTGCACTTCACACACGACATCATTATTATTATTCACAGCAATTGCTTTCTTGCACCTGTTGTGTATATATGAAGAGACTGTTTTGATTTCAGCCCTCGAGAGACTGACCCAAGACTGGTGATGTACGTGTACCAACATGTCCTTGGGGTCAACACGGTCAGTCAGGAGTACAATGACTTCCCGAGACTGCAGGGGTTTGCCAGGACTTTGAAGAGAGCTTTCCAAGAGGTATAGAACTTATATTATCAATCATCTCAAACAAACTTAACTTCCTGTTTGAATAAAATCTAAATGTAAATAATAGTGTGATTTCGCCATCAAATATCGCGTCCGAAAGTAGAGAATTCATCAGGCAGTAAAAGCCAACGTAAGAGATCATATTATCAGCCAACCATAAAGGTAGAGAGCGGGAATAGAGTTTGCTGGAGTTATCGTTTGTGATGCACGGATAACCGTACATACATTGTAACTGAGAGTGGGTTATCCACGTAGAGGGTTATTACAGACGTATAGTTGTTAAATTTGCCTCTGCCAGACCTTGTCGACCGCCATGCCAGTTTGAAGTTGCATCAACAGCTCCAGGACAAGATTCACACAACACTTGTACTTCACATTATAGCTATGTACGTTAACAGAAGGTGGAACATATTCAGAATTAAAATGTGCCATCAAAGAATTATCCCAGTACATTTGTCCTTAGTGTAGTCAATACTTGGTTTTCTCTCTAACTCTTTCACAAGGGAAAATATTCACGTGCTGATATAACCTTATTATCACGAGCTCATTGGTCTGTCTCTTGGTTTGTTTGAGCTGAGGTT
Source organism: Ellobium chinense (assembly GCA_033807755.1). NCBI lineage: Eukaryota > Metazoa > Mollusca > Gastropoda > Ellobiida > Ellobiidae > Ellobium > Ellobium chinense. The sequence goes on from JAWQUT010000231.1 coordinate 1,252,385, forward strand.
TTATTGACCAGATTCCTGCCCCTTGTGTATGTTTGTGCGTGTGTGTGTGTGTGTGTGTGTGTGTGTGTGTGTGTGTGTGTGTGTGTATGTTTGTGCGTGTGTGTAAGTGTGTGTGTGTGTGTGTGTGTATGTTTGTGCGTGTCTGTGTGTGTGTGTATGTGTGTGTGTTTGTGTGTTTGTGTTTGTGTGTGTGTTTGTGTTTGTGTGTGTGTGAGTGTGTGTATGTGTGTGTGTGTGTGTGTGTGTGCGCGCGCGCGTGTGTGTGTATATGTATGTATACGTGTGTGTATATGTGTGTGTATGTGTGTGTGTGTTTGTTTGCGTGTTTGTGTTAGTGTGTGTATGAGGGGATGTGTGTGTAAGGGGGAGAGCGGTGGGGTGATGAAGGTGAANTGTGTGTGTGTGTATGTTTGTGTGTGTGTGTGTGTGTGTCCCCACAATAACTGACCATTTGCTGGTAAAATCAATGTTTTTGTGTATAGAAGTGATTTTGCTATCGAGTTCGCCAACAAATGAAAAGTTGAAACCAGATGAGTTTTTCTCAGTTTCTGATTAGTGACAAAAGCCACAGTTTGAGTGACTGCAAGATTTTATAACGTTCTTCCTCTCTCTCCAGATGCAAGACAGTCTGACTGAACTTGACGTGAATGACCTTCAAGTTCTGAGCATTGATTGGTGCTGGGAACGAGAGATCAAGGATAATGTGACCAATCGCAAGTACTCTCTGCCCAGATCGAGAGACGGAGCAGTGTGGAGGAGTCCACAGATCTGTGCCCATGGTGAGAGATTCCTCACTCTCATTATACAGACGAACTTGATTATAACAAAACTGCACTATAACCCGGTTATAACAAGACTGCAAGATAACTTGGTTATAACAAGACTGCAGGATAACTTGGTTATAGCAAGACTGCAGGATATCTTAATTACAACAGGATTGCAGAGTAGCTTGGTTACAACAGGATTGCTGGAACCAACACTATGTCTCTGTTACATCAGAGATCTTGTTATAGCAGCAATACTAGGAAGTTATATCTACAGTTTGGTGCTATCATATTCTTCCTCTATTTAAAGGTATCTAAGTCTACATTATCATTTTCATTATGCCGAGGAAATTGGAACTCTGATGTTGTAGGAACACATGTTAACACACATACAAACATACACACAAACACACAGACTGTTTTGTCACAGACTCATGACCGTAGTTAAACCAGTGATTAGAACACTGAACTCAGATGTGTGTGTGTCTTATGAAGACCAGTGGCAAGTCATGTAGAGAATGTTGAATTCTGCTATAAACAAAATATTGCTGTGAGTGGATGTAGCAATAAAGTGAAATCGACTGTATAATGATGACATTCTACTTTACTCAGGTTGCATTCAGATAAATTCCACTGGCCCAATAGTCAGGTATTCATTTTTCTTTGTTTCTATATTATGTGACTTAGAATCAGTTCCAAATAGTGCCAGTTCTCATCAATAGGTACCAAAGGAGAGGGTGTGTGTGTGTGTTGTTTGCTCTGGAATAATTTATCGCAAACTCAGACAGAAGTGGTCACACACTGGAACTTGAGTTTTTTGTTTCTATTCCTCAGATGGTCTATCTTTAGTCACAGTTCAGTGCGAGGGAGATAAGCGTATCGGACTAGACTGGGGTCCTGTGAAAGTTAACCCCCTTTGCGATTACTCCGGACTGAGTGGAGAAAAGACACAAGTCACTACTTCTCTTCAAACTCTCTCTCAGGTATATACACCTCCTCCTCCCACCCCCACTCCCACCACCCAAATCGCCACCTCTGCAGCTCTTCTGCCTCGAGTTTGTCTTCTCCTCTCCCCTCCCCACATCCCCACTCCACCCCGCGTACCTTGCATGCGATCATGATCGCTATACATGCTAACTTTTCAGACCATTTTTCATTTCACCCCTCAGATACATTTACACACATGTTGTCTCTCACTTGCTTACATACACAAACATTCACGCATCTTTGAGCCGGAACTGAATATAAGATTTCAACCTTATGTTATAAGATCTTGTAAGTTAAGATAAGATAAACTGTATTAATGCTTATTGAAATTTGCTATGAACAAGTGCAGCACGACGAATACATGAAACAGGGAATTATATTCATAAGATATAGTCTACGTGATTACGAACAGATATGGCGTGCAATCTCTCTCTCTCTCTCTCTCTTTCTCTCTCTCTCTCTCTCTCTCTTTCTCTCTCTCTCTCTCTCTCTCTCTCTCTCACACACACACACACACACACACACACACACACACACACANCACATTTTATTTTTTTATCTAGAAGGCTCAAATTGTACCTGAAACTTTAAAATTGGATGCTTTATTTAGATCACAGGTCATTTTACACATTTCTACACCCTAACACTGGCTGGCAGGGCCCCAAAAAAGGGGGATTTTATAAATTAGCGGATTAATTGGGTTGTACACTATGAGTGATTTGCCCTTCTAATAGGTGTCACAAACCTTTAGTCACAGTTCAGTGCGAGGGAGATAAGCGGATCGGACTAGACTGGGGTCCTGTGAAAGTTAACCCCCTTTGCGATTACTCCGGACTGAGTGGAGAAAAGACACAAGTCACTACTTCTCTTCAAACTCTCTCTCAGGTATATACACCTCATGCCACCCCAACTCCCACTACCCAGATCGCCACCTCTGCAGCTCTTCCGCCTTCAGTTTGTCTCCCCCTCTCCCCTCCCCACATCCCCACTCCATCCCGCGTGACCTTGCATGCGATCATGATCGCTATACATGCTAACTTTTCAGACCATTTTTCATTTCACCTCTCAGATTCATTTACACACATGTTGTCTCTCACTTGCTTACACACACAAACATTCACGCATGCTTATTAAAATTTGCTATGAACAAGTGCAGCACGACGAATACATGAAACAGGGAATTATATTCATAAGATACACGTGATTACGAACAGATATGGCGTGCAATCTCTCTCTCTCTCTCTCTCTCTCTCTCTCTCTCTCTCTCTCACACACACACACACACACACACACACACACACACACGTACGTACGCACGTACACACACACACATACACACACACACACACACACACACAGGCACACACATCCCTTCCTTTCACCCGTATAACAGAGAACTATACATTCATAAAGTATTTTACACACTATTACTTCTAAGTTTCCTTGATGTTGAAGGTACGAACGATTTACAATACCGCTTAGTTCTTGCATGTTACTGTAAAAGGCGGTTACTTCTATTTGAGTTAATATAGTCATTTGTTAGAAGGTGTGTAGTGTCTCCTAGTATAAATTTTGTTTTTATCAAAGATATTCAATCACAAGGTTCATCAAAAAAAAAAGTCGCTTTTTTATTATCTTTTCTGATTAGCGTACAAGTTTATTCAGTTTTTCTTTGTAGAATAATTATATAATAATATCACACCTGGTGACTGAGGACAAACTAACAAAATCCTTATGTTCTGAAAAAAATGTTTGCGTTTGAGGACCCAAAGTAAATGTGGAGAGATTTCGGGAAAAAAAAGTTCATACATTAACAGGACCATCTGTTTTGTACAAATTGCCAACAAATATTAGCAAAGCGAATAATCTAAACAGTTTTAGGGAAATACTGAAAATATAAATGCTCAAACAATATTTTTGTTAATTTCATAGCCTGCCAAGTCAAATCTCTTGAATATTTAATTTACCAAAATTATTGCAGCATAGAAAAAAATGTGCATGGATGTATTTTATCTCATCTTGTTTGTGGTCACCAGGAAAATGTCACCAGTGACAATGTGGTAGCG
>JAWQUT010000232.1:15073-32095 GCA_033807755.1 Ellobium chinense
ATTACATTCTGTCTCATCTTTCATTCTGTCTTGATTAATAAAACAAATAAGGCTGCTCAAATATCACTGATGATTTTTGAAATAAACAAAACAGAAACACAAAGCGCTAAAATGTTTCGGTTCTAGAACCATTTTCAGTTATAAGTTTTGTTCTATCCTGTTGATGGTTTCGTGAATACGAGTTTGCTCTCCTATGTTGTTCAGAAGATTGACTTATATTTTCAAGTTTGGTTGTTAAACTGAAAAAATAAATCAACCCGTATAGTGGCAAGAAGTGTTTAACTAAAACACATACAGAACTGTATTTTAAAATACACGAACACCAAACCAGACCAAACTAAACCAAACCAAACCAAACCAAATTGCCCTTACTGGGATTTTTTGATGTATCAGTTGTTTAGTTATGCTCATTACACAATTATGTACGCCCTCCTTTGTCCCATTCCAATAACAGTTTAAGTTTCCAACATCCACAATGAAAGCCAAACTTTTGTGCTGACGTCCCTTGGAAACTCTGCACAAACCTGCCATACTATGGTAGGGTAAATTGGCTTTACGTAAACTGGGAATAAAATCGTGAAATGTAGGAAGAATTAAAAAAAAAATTCTCATTCACAGTAAAATTTTTTCAGGGAATCCGCCGCCACACCCCTGTCACATCCCCGTTTGGTGTGTTTCCTTTTCCGGTTCTCGCGCCGAGCGAGAGAATCGACGTACTCTGGCGAGATTTTAGCTGAAAAGTAGAGTGATTTCCCTTGATTTACGTCTTTGTTTCGACGAAATCGGCCGAGGCATGCGGGAGTTATGAATTTTTCAATTTGTGTCTGATTTTGTGGATTTTGTTGCCAACATGGGGGATTTTTTAAATTTACGCTTGTATCGTGAAGCTACAGGCACTGTATATGATGGCAATGATGACAATGTAGCTAGACTGAGTTCTAGTACTGACACTAGATCTACACTAGACTACAGCATCTTCTATTCTAGTATTTCTAGACTAGTAATCTAGTCTAGTTCTAGATCCCATCCGAATCCAGGAGGATCAAATGACAGTGACAATGAGAGTGACGTTGATGAAGATGTCGTTGTTGGAGGTGATGTCATTGAAAGTGAAGAGGATAGTGACAGTGGGAGTGGCAATGAGGAAGATATAGCCACAGAAGAAAGAACCTGGACAAGGGATTTTAGTGATATAGTCTAGTCATAGGGGAGCTGAAAGAAGAGATTGTTGTAAGATTTCACAAAATTTTGACTTCAAAAATTTTTTAACACATGTAAATATCAATACAACACACAAACAAGTATATTTTTAGATACTTCATTCCTTTCTCTTTACTTTAAAACAAATTTCAGCATTTAATACCAATCTTTGACTTAGTTGCCTTTTTTTAAGATGTGTGTATGATATTTTCGACGGAGTTATGTCCCTTGTGCTAAGATTTCAGTCTGGCTTGTGCAGGTAGGCTCCAAGGGTGAAAGGGATATGAGCATTCGGATTTTATTATCGATGATTACATTTACAGGCACAAATGATATGAATCTGTGGCATCAAGTTAGATCGTTAGTGTGTGCAACTAAGGGACATAAGCGTTTTATTTTTGTCTAACTCCAGGAGTGATTCCCCCTGATAAACGGCATTTCCCAGGCAATGGTTCCACCTACACTCAAAACATCACTGCTATCACACTGGAACTTGCCAATCAGTTTGCTAGAGAGTTCGGCCAGGTGAGACAGCAGCAACACCATCATCAGCAGCAGCGTTATCGACATTACCATCATCATCATCATCATTACCATCATCATCATCATTGGCATCTTTAGCACCAATGATAACAGATACCTTAATATAGACAACTTAAAATACCGAACAGATCGGAATGTCATCTCAGTAATCAGGAATTCAAATCCTCCCTGCCTCCTTTTTTCCCCACCATTTTTCTCCTTTCGGCATTTGTATTTTGAGTTTTTCTCTCATCTCTAACCTTACTTCTTCTGTTTTCATACCATTCCACCTTGTAACGCTATCCAAACAGACTGTCAGCAGGCTAATTGTATTAAAGGATTATCCGCTCTATAAACTCCCTAACGAGTATCGAACTTCTGGTCAGTAGGCACTAGCAGTTAACTCTTTTATGGACTTGGTCCATACATCATCAACTCAATTTATTTTTTACCTTTGATCCCAGGTAGCCAACAGCATGTGGATAGAGATCAGCAACAAAATGTACCTTCCCTTTGATCCGGTCCGGTCCTAGACTACTATCCAGAGTACAAAGGCTATAATATCAGCGAGAAGTCAAACAGGCTGATGTGGTCATGCTATGATTTTCCCTCATCGTGGATATGGATCCGTCCACCTGAGCCAACGACATTGTCATAATTTACGAGCAGGTAAGAACAGAGAAAATAAAAAGGAAAGGAGGTGTTAAAACGTTTAAATTACAGCTGGATTATTTGAATCAAAATTTTTAAGTCGAAAAAAAAAAACAACCCGAGCTTTTGTCTGTCGTTCGCTGGCTTGAACTACCGAGAGTGCAGCTTTGACCTTGACTATACCGCTTTCAGCATGACCTTGACCTTGACCGCCAGTGACCTTTCGGCGAAGTTTGGAGGTGATGTTTAATAAAAAGAGCATGTGGGAACTGATGATCCCTGGCCAAAATATAATCATGGTGAGACAAAACTTAGTCATAAACAGTAACCATTAGCAAACGCAGGAATATGCCGAATGCAAACTCATGTCAATGTATATTTATCTTTCCTAAATTACAAAGCCTTAGCAGAATGAAAAATGAATGCAATTCACGGAATTTTCTATGAACTCTAAGCTTGTATATTATATACCTATAGCCGATTGTATGTAGCTTAGATATAATATCTGATCTGCCTTCTGTAGTTGTATTGAGCCATCGTCCATTGCTTACTAGAGCTTGCACAATGCTCATTCCCTTTTCATATTGCCTCACAGTCCAATAGCGTATCGCATACCCTTAAGAAAAATTACATAAGACGCAGCAAATACTGAAATGAAATGCACTGGTTAATGAAAACAATGGCTCTCAAATGCTAGCAGGCCAGATTAATCCGTGAAACATTGCCTGGAAATTTCTGGAGTGACGTTCCTGGTTGTGATGAGCAAGAGGCGAAAGAAGGAATAAGTACCTNCGTGCTACCACTACACCATAGGGACGCTAAATTAATAGCATTTTAATCCGTAAACATCAGTTCTACTGTCTGAATTTATCCCTAACATCACGTGTGAACCTATGTTCACCCGTGACAAAAACACATTCCCGACTGCTCACACACAGGCGAAGACAATATACAACTGATCATCGCGTGATCAGATAAAGCATTATGACAACCACAATCACACAATGCACAATGTAAAATTGTCAATAAACCTATAATATAGACCACTCCTTTTACATTTACAATTATTAATTCTTTACATTAATTTTGTTCTTTCTTTCGCTAATTACTAACTAGCCCAATACTAGACCTACATGCGAGTGAGTGAGTGAGTGAAAGAGTAAAGGCCCATTTACACGTAGCAATTTATCCCCGAGATCCGTCCCGAGCAAGGATCATGGCGAGAAATCGCCACGTGTAAACGCAAAATCGCATGAACTCAATACGAAAAATCGCATGTCCCCAGAAATCAAGCGCTGCTTGATTTTTGGGCGTGCGATCGGTAGCCACTAAATCACGTGGCGGCTTCCTTTGATGTTTTCGTGAGTGGGGTGATTTTTAATTGCAAATAAATAGTTAAATGCTCATCCTTGCTTAAAACTGATGACATTTTCGTAATCAGCGTATCAAAATTAACAAAGTCTACGCGTACAGACCTCGATTTAATGCTTTATTCAAAAGATTTAAAAAATGGCGATTATTAAAATGACACACATTGTTTTGCACTGGCACTGTGTTCGAGTGCGTGTTGCCACCGGGTCATTTGCTTTACCTACGAGTGATTTTTCAACACATTTCTCTAATGTAGAACCGTCATTTCACTGTTGAAATGAAGGAAATCTGCTTTTGCATCCAATTCACTGTTTTTTCACGATTTTTCCAATAACTTACTAGAGGCGAATTTTGTGTTCAATTTTGGTTTGAAAATGGGTTGTCAATTGGCCACCTACCCCACCGTAGCAAAAATCCGTACAAGTGGCAGACTGGCGTTGCGTCACGGGATTTGTATCAATGAGATCGCCACGTGTAAATGGAAATACGTTGGGGAGAAGTTGCGTGAGAGAAGTCGCGAGTTTTCTCGCATGCGACCAATCCCCACGTGTAAATGGCCCTTAAGCTGCCAGGCGGGCGGGCGGGCGAGCGAGTGACTGACTGACTGACTGACTGACTGATCATCTTCGACATTTGCTAGTTCTGGGACCAAGAATCCAGATGTTTCCACCAATCAGCTTGCTCTACCCAGACCAAGGGCCCCTCCTGGTAGATACTAGAATCAAAACTCTAATCTCGGTCAAAAGGNCTTCCTTTGATGTTTTCGTGAGTGGGGTGATTTTTAATTGCAAATAAATAGTTAAAATACTCATCCTTGCTTAAAACTGATGACATTTTCGTAATCAGTGTATCAAAATTAACAAAGTCTACGCGTACAGACCTCGATTTAATGCTTTATTCAAAAGATTTTAAAAATGGAGATTATTAAAATGACACACATTGTTTTGCACTGCCACCGGGTCATTTGCTTTACCTACGAGGGATTTTTCAACACATTTCCCTAATGTAGAACCGTCATTTCACTGTTGAAATGAAAGAAAATCTGCTTTTGCATCCAATTCACTGTTTTTTCAAGATTTTTCCAATAACTTACTAGAGGCGAATTTTGTGTTCAATTTTGGTTTGAAAACGGGTTGTCAATTGGCCACCTACCCCAACGAACCAAAAATCCGTATAAGTGGCAGACTGGCGTTGCGTCACGGGATTTGTATCAATGAGATCGCCACGTGTAAATGGAAATACGTTGGGGAGAAGTTGCGTGAGAGAAGTCGCGAGTTTTCTCGCATGCGACCAATCCCCACGTGTAAATGGCCCTTAAGCTGCCAGGCGGGCGGGCGGGCGAGCGAGCGACTGACTGACTGACTGACTGACTGATCATCTTCGACATTTGCTAGTTCTGGGACCAAGAATCCAGATGTTTCCACCAATCAGCTTGCTCTACCCAGACCAAGGGCCCCTCCTGGTAGATACTAGAATCAAAACTCTAATCTCGGTCAAAAGGTTGGAGCAGCAATCTGGCTGAAAGGATGCTCTGGGAGACTTGCTTTACTGAAGGGGTTGGACCTTTCCACTAAAATGTGACGAAGGCCGAAAACAGCTCCTACATACTCACAGAAAGTTGGAAATACAGAAGGGAGCAAATATTTTTATTCTTTAATAGTAATGTTTCAAAATCTTTGAGGCAAAAGAGAGCATTTAAGTAGAGCATGCTGTTAATCTCACTGCATACTTCTATAGTCATATTATAGAAATATACAAGGGAGTTGATAATTTGGTGTATTTCCACGTGTAATCTTCCTCGCCTCAGATCAAATCCCGTTGATCTGAGCCATTAATCAAATGCTTGTAGACGTCCAGATCTATTCAGGTTCTGATAAAGATGCACAAAGAATGCAATTAGAGGGTAAAACAGAAGTCCAAATTTTCGGAACTGAAGTTTCAACATCGGACAACAAAATGCAATATGTATAAAATACCCACACAGGGGCATAGTGTCAACCTATTCTATGAATCTTAGATTATCAATTTAATTTCGTATTCATCCAAAACAGCTTAACTAATCATAGACGTCTACAATCTTTCCTCACTTCCAAATCAAGTTGTAAACCACCTTTTTTCCATCAATCTTCCGCCATCTTATCCAGCCCACCACCATCACCCCCTAGATGTGTATCGGGTGATCACAACAGTGCATCTGAAGGTCAGCGTGACTCAGCTACACAAGCGTCCTCCTTGCAAGGTGATTATCATTCATCTGTGACTGTCAACACTCAGACAAGTTCGAAATTGTGCTGTGCTACTGACTCTGCTCATTACTCATCTTCGTGTGAGCGAGGCAAGGACACACTCAGTGACACAATGAGTACAGGTGAGCACAACACACAACAAACAATGAATGATGACTCGGGTCTTGAGAATAGTCAGTTGCTGCTGAGAACAACACATCTGTATGTGGTGATAGGGAGTTGTCTCAGGAGACAAATCTGGAACATGACCATCATCACCAGCACCACCATCAGGATCAACTATCGCAACAAGACAAAGCAAACGAAGAGGCACATCAAGAAAACGACAAGGAGGAGACTAATCTAGCAGACGCCATGAATAGTGTAACTCCAAACATACCGTCGCCGACAAAGACTCGCATCTCCAGCTCCAGCGACTCCTATCCTGACTTTGAAACGTTCACCCAAATACATGACAATGATAAATTTCGCTCTTATGTATTTTGTCGCCTGTCAGAAGACATCAAGGCCAAGCTGAAGGAGGAGTCAAGAAACAACACATTTAAGAAAATTACATTGGACTGTTTTGATGGAAACAGAGACCTGATTTGTCAGCCGGGTGTCATTGTCCTGGAATGTGATCTTATCAACCGTAGAATGCATCGCTGGTTTGCCACAGAGGCGGCATATAGACCTTACGAATTCATGAGACTCCGACACTTACAAAACTTTGAAACCATAGACCCACACGACATATGTGATGAAGCCTCGGTAGCTGCCACGTGTATTACATACATGCTAAGACTCTTGAGAACAATAATTTGACATGATCTAGTTATACCTGCTGGCTGACGATATATCTACCAATCTCCGACTACACATTTAACTGATCCCTTGCATATCAACTTTCTATACCAATCACTGTAAAGTTCTTCTCCTATCACTTCTCTCTCTCTCTCTCTCTCTCTCTCTCTCTCTTTCCTCTCCTTTCCGCTCTCCCTCTCTTTCTCTTTTCCCGACTATTGTTACTTGTCTATGCCAAATGCCTCTTCTTTTTTTTTTTTCGGCTTTTTTCCTCCTTTTTTCCTCTGTTTTTCTTAACTTATTCTGTGGGATTTTAACGGTAAATGTACAAGTTCTGTTTTTTATCTTTTTTTTTTCACTGACATACTATGAGTTATTATTATGCATTGGACAACGTCATACCTATCCCATCCATCCCATGCATTCTACAGTAGTATGGACAGAGTAGTGTATTCCTTTGTTTATACTCAGCTCAAGAAGAGTATTGTATTGTGAGTGACATGAGCTTTCACGTGAAGATTAGGGATATAACCTTGTGCTGAAGACTATAAATATTACAAATGGTTTCTATTTACAGTGCCCAGCTAGATTAATGCATGGTAGTCCATGCATCTTATTAAAGACAGCAGAGAAGGAAAAAATATTGTGAGCACGGACGGTTGCAAGATGAGTTGTTGCACTGTACTGTTGAATGTCATATCGTTGTATACTTGAAGATTATTATTTTCACATAATACTGACGCTTGATGGAAAGTTGCAAAGAATATTTAGACCAATTTGAAGTTGCTTATACACCATATCATCTATATCATCAGTATAGTCAATATTTCTTGTGGAGTGGAGGAGAAGGAGTACTGTAACCTGGAAAGTATTATCATAGGAAGGAATTAATACTCTGTTGAATTCCAGCTCCTCACTGAAATCAATACCGTCACTATTTCCATCACTGTAACCATCGATCATTATCACTATCACTACAGAGAAGAATCATCATAACCTGTTGATTATTGTTATTGTCTCGATATTGTTCCGGCCTGTTGTTGTAAGCTGACTGAAAAAAAAAGTTATTTAATTTTAAAAAAAAAAGCTTAACTAATCTGATTTTATTTGTAAAATGTTCAAACACCACGCTCATGCCATTTCACCTATAAGCCATAGACAAAACGACTTTGTCACGGTTAGCGAGTTTTACCCGCCGATAATCTGAAAAGCCATATACTGTCTCACAGTTTCAGCGTTCCCATATGCACAGAGTATTGCATCTAAGGCTGAGTAGGATGAGAAACTATTAAGAAAAGTGAGGCAAGTAATCTGAGGGAAAACTAGATTACCCGCTGGGGTAACTGATCTTGTTTTCTTTTTGCGCAAGAGCTGCAAACTCCTTTCCGTGAACAGCTTTCCGGGTTTTTCTCAATGTTCCCAGATTTGTCCTTTCATAGCCAGATACTAAGTTGTTTGCTTCTTTTTTAAGAGCCGTTTTCTCCCAAATAAGTGACTTGCTCATTGGCTCATTTTTTTTTTGTCTCCAACGGAATTTATGTCAAAATTGAATGATCTGTTATGCATAAAGTATTCTCTGAAATTATGGCAACTCGAGTGACAGGGCCTCTGCTGTTACTGGAACAATAAAACCCATAAAACAACGATTCCAGAACTGCATATGTTTAATTGTCGTCCCTCTTGTTCTAAATTTTGCAGAAAGGTTGATGACAATTGTAATACTCATGAGTATCTAGTAGCAAAGCAGTTCGTAGTAAATGTCTTGTCTTATGTGTGAGGTGGGCTTGCAGGTTCCTGCACTAGTGATGTAAGTAATGTAAACTTCCATGCTAAGAAGGGGCGATTGTGAGCGGGCGAAGTTGGCTCATTATCTCTCCATCCCCCCCCCCCCCCGATATGTTTTCAATGCTTTGTGTTGACCGTTGACGTAACTTGCAAGCTTCGTCACTCGTGCCCAGCCTCGCGGTTCATCGGCGTCAGAAAGTCTGGCGTCCTTTCGTTCTATAGCCATCTGGCGTAGTTGTTGATGTAATAGGGCCAGATGTGCGTTTCCGCGCTGACCTACTGACTGGTCAGTAAAATTGAAATGTATTGTGTGCATTGTTTGGGGTAAACAGGGATCTGATTGGCGAGTGTACCATAACAAGTTATGATTGGTTGGTTGGGTGCCTGTCTTTTGTCTTTGAGCCTGGCCAGCTCTTGGACTGGAGGGAGACACGCGCCAACCCTCAGAGGTGTAGGAACTAGGATCGGTTGATTACAGTATTTGTTTCTTTTAGAGAGACGCGCGCCAACCTTCAGAGATGTAGGATCGTTTAATTGTTGTTTCTCCTAAAAGTGAAATGTGAGGTGAAGGAGACGATGAAGAGAATATTTTATTTTGTGAATTCCTGCAGCTGAGGACGGGCCTGTGAGTATGGACGGTGATCTGTTTTCAATATATTTTCTTTACGTCGCTGATGAGGTGTCCCTGTAGTGTACCAGCATGGAGATGTTTTGGACATTCGCTAAATTCCAGCCGCTGCAGACGATATGGCGAGATGTCGACCGAACTTGCTCGAGTGTGTATTAGTATTACAAATTAATTTCAAGCGAACTGAACTATGAACTTGTTAATTCCATTTAAGTGGACTATTCTAGATCTACGTGAACAAGCATCTGTGAGTGCCAGTATTGGACATGTAGTTCGTACAGTGATGCATTTTCATAGTGTGTAAGACTGTAAGACCTTGTAGTTTGTAGTTAGTGGATCTAGAACTCTTCCGTGCTTGTGTGAGTGGTATCTAGTCTAGTTGTTTTAAGTGTGTTTTTCTTCAGATGGATGACAAGTAAGTGTCACTAAATGGTTGCAATTTTTTTATACCCATTTTGAATAGCCCGTTTGAAATTGGGTGGCAAGATTTGATTGTTGTATTATAAAGCCCAGCGTGCCCATGGTTTTTGCAGCAGTTCTGTTGGTTAAGCTCAGTTCGATAGATCTCTGTTTTTTTGAGTGTTTGCTTGTGTATCTTTGGTGTGCCTCTAGGTTGGAAAAAGAAGGGGCGTGCCCGAGTGAATGCACACTACTCACCAGTCAAAGATGTGGACAATGTTGTGTTGATTATTGAAGTTTTATTTGTATGAATGTATGCTTGTATAGTCTATATTTTCTGAGGTCAGCATATCTGAAGCAATAGTTTGCATACTATACTAATACTATTACTGTGGGTTGTCATAACTGAATCTAGCTAGAGGTTGACTGGGCATAGCTTGCTCCTTGTTCGATCCGTTGTAATGCGATCTCGTGCTATTTTCATACCAGTTGTATTTTAAGTTGCAATGGCGGAAGGTGAAAGTGAATTCAGTTTGACTATAAGAATGTGGAATAACGTATAGAGTGTTTTTCAAAGGGAACTTATAGTCTTGTAAATACTGGAGCAAGTTTCCTGTCCGATTTGCCTCTTCTTAAGAAAACTAGTCTAGTAGTTATTGATGCGAAAGTTTTAGTGCGATGTAACATGTAGCGGTCATCTAGGCCTTTGAGGGTTGGCGCTTGTCGAATGGTCATGACCGCTACTGCTGTTTTGTTAATTGCTCCTGCGCGGGCGGGGTAAATCCTGGGCCATGACTTCTGCCGTGTGCGAAGTCCGTACTCAGATAGAAGTTTTAATATGTACTGTCACATGTTATGTGGACCTGTAGAAGAAAGGTTGATGGAATAAGCCCCATTGTGTACAGTATAATGTGTTTATTGATGTGTTGTTGCTTTTTATCGTGTTTTGGAAGAGTAAACTCTTTAATCGGAGCTGAAGGGGACTGCAAGGTGCAGTTGGTGTTGGTGACAAAGTTGACTACAGTGTATGTTTCAGAGAGACTAACATCGCTGATTCATTAGTCGTGTGTACTGGTCTGAGACTGCCGAATGGAAGTGTATAACTTTTGTATTGGATGTACTGATATTTTGTGTACTTGTAAGGATGTAGACTACCGACAAGTATATAATACAGTATTTGAATTGATGGTGCCACTCATCTGTGATTTTACCAGTGAGTTGGAATGAGTTATTAGCAAGAGTACAGTATAAGTATAATGCCTGGAGTACCCGCATTATGAAGTACAAGCGCTGTATTATCACCAATTAGTGTGACTGACATGCCGCTGACNTGGAATGAGTTATTATCAAGAGTATAAGTATAATGCCTGGAGTACCCGCATTATGAAGTACAAGCGCTGTATTATCACCAATTAGTGTGACTGACATGCCGCTGACTGCGTTTTATTATGGTACCACACTTGTCAATGAGTGGAATCCCGTCAAGTGAGGATTGTACGTGCTATTCAATTCAATGTTAAATATTTTTCACTTCGTACCACTCGTCTGTGACCTTCCAGAGGGGTTGGAATTTTGGAATAGGTATTAATATGCCCGCCAGGGTGGAAGATATGTATCCGTCAGTGTGACGTGCCGCTGACTTACGAGGTAATATTATTACTTTTACTGCAGATGGTAGAGACAGTACGGGTGGTCGGAGAGGAGAGCTTCCTCCGTACTACGGGCCCGGCTTAGCGTGCCGGTGTGGTAGTTTGTCATTGCTTGCATTGTGAAGTGCGAGTGGAACCTTTCCGATGATTATCTAAAGAGTGTCTTCCTATAAACAATGTTTGAGGGAACAATTCAATTTTGTTATTTGTATGAGCTGATATGAAACTTGATTTTTGTCAACCTTTTATTTGTATGGATTGGATGATTTTGGTTCCATTGACGGACCAATGGGTGCAAAATATGAGTTTGCAGGCGTTTTGGAATTTTAATGTCTGTACAAGGACTTGCAGTATTACTGAATGCTTTAATGTGGATGTTGACTGTTGTAAAATTGGGTGTATCTTTCGCTCGAGCTTAAGGTTTTTTTTCTTTTCTGTGTCACTGAACGGTGTTGTGCCAGTGTAAGTGATGTGTGTTGCGCTGCTGATCTACCTGATGTAAATTAAGTGTTACTTTCCCTTTAGGCAGTCATAATGTAGATTGAGAAAGTACGGTATAGACAGAGAGGGTTGCCTCTGTCTTACGGGCCGACCTGGAGTTGGAGTGTCGGTGGGGTAGCTGTCACTGTTAAGTTTGCATAGTGAGCTGCGAGGGGGAAATGGTATGATCGTCACAGCTGATGCAATTTGACATTTTTGAGTCATGAACCCAGATAGTATGGGTTTTGTTTTTTAAATTTTTTGATGCATTTTATTCGGAATTTTCGGTGCCAGATGAAACGGACTGAATTTTCGTTTTTACAAATCTATGTGTTGTAAAGCTTGTATGAGTGATTGTCATTTCTTGTTTCGTCTGGAGTACTGACTTAAATGTTTTTTTTATTGATGCCATGGCATTGATGTTTATGTTACTCCGGACGCGGAGCTGTATTTCCTTTTCATTTTCATGAATTTATGTATTGGTGTTGTAACTTGATGTTGTAACTTAATTCGATGATCACGGAAAATCTGAGACAGTATTTTTTTTGTAATGAATATATTACCTGTATATGCTATGGTTATATGATTTTATTGCCGGTTTTTAGGATAAACGAGTGGCTGGAGGCCAGTGACGCTTGCTTGTTGCGCGATAAACCAGTTTCTATGTTAGCCCATTGGTGTGTTGGGAAGAGAAGAGATTAAGAAGAGATTACTCAGACTTTCATCCCAGTGCTATGATTGTGTTGACCCAGCCACTAGAAGCCAAGTCTGTCCCTGATAGACGTGTATTTTTGTGGATTTGATATTTAAGCTATTTGTTGCTTTGTCATTGTGTGTACATATATAGGAAGCCTAACAGCCCTATTTGTTTCATTTGTCGTAAGACATTTGGTTATTGCAATTGTAATTGGGGAGCTTATTTTTCATCTGAGCATTGACATTCGTACAACCCTGTTCAATGTGAACTACAGTGCAGGATATTGTTGCTCATAACTGAGGTGTCAATTGCACAGTGTGTTTTTAATTTTCTTTAGATGTGTCTTTCAGGGGCCGTAAAGACAAAAGTGGGGCGAATTGTGAGGTGGGCTTGCAGGTTCCTGCACTGGTGATGTAAGTAATGTAAACTTCCATGCTAAGAAGGGGCGATTGTGAGCGGGCGAAGTTAGCTCATCATCTTTCCATCCCCCCCCCCTCCCGTTTTTCTCGTCGATATGTTTTCAATGCTTTGTGTTGACAGTTGACGTAACTTGCAAGCTTCGTCACTCGTGCCCAGCCTCGCGGTTCATCGGCGTCAGAAAGTCTGGCGTCCTTTCGTTCTATAGCCATCTGGCGTAGTTGTTGATGTAATAGGGCCAGATGTGCGTTTCCGCGCTGACCTACTGACTGGTCAGTAAAATTGAAATGTATTGTGTGCATTGTTTGGGGTAAACAGGGATCTGATTGGCGAGTGTACCATAACAAGGTATGATTGGTTGGTTGGGTGCCTGTCTATTGTCTTTGAGCCTGGCCAGCTCTTGGACTGGAGGGAGACACGCGCCAACCCTCAGAGGTGTAGGAACTAGGATCGGTTGATTACAGTATTGGTTTCTTTTAGAGAGACGCGCGCCAACCCTCAGAGATGTAGGATCGTTTAATTGTTGTTTCTCCTAAAATCACCTCGCCGGTCAGAGTCTTGGTCGGAACCCCGCCATAATGCAGTTTCATTAGTTTCAAGTTTGCAGTCATTGTTTCCTGGCATTGGATACCAATAATACATGTACCATCAATACCAATGGATGTTTAATAAATCGAACGTGATCATCAATTGATGCAAGAGCTTCATTTCATCATCATCGTTGTTGTCCTCGTACTCGTCTCCTTATCTACCCTCACGCTTACCCACGTGGCCAGTAATGTCATCGCCCACTACAACGACCACCAGGGCCCTCAGACAAACTCTGGTGTCAGAAAGTATGGGTTCTTGTCGGGGCCCTGGTTAGGATATCTACTACCTGATCTTATACCACCTACGGGCCACTCCTTACATATGCGAAAACTTAATCCCGGTAGGCCACAGACGGTTTCAGACAACAGGTTGGATGTATGTGCTAGATAATCAACATTCTTGCAGTTAAGTGACTGTATTTCCATCAGTTACGTTCCCCTGTTACTCTCTATACAGCGTATTTCCTTCTCATACACCAACATGTATCTCGGCAGGTCTATAGATATGTCCTGCCCAAGATCCATGGATGCATCACATCTACATCAATGACGATGTCCCCACGATGGTCGACAGATCTGGCAGCTCACATAGGGCGGAAAGCTCACGGTCGATGGCTCAGGGGCGGAGCTCGTATGGGAGACAACCAAGAATTGCACCTCGCCCGTCACTTATAGTCAGGATATTCCATGGTATCAGCGAGGTCACTATACGATGTGGAAAACGAGGTTTGAGCAGGTTTCAGAATTTCAAAATTCAGTCCATCAATTTATTTAGTCTGTTTTTAGGGAGTTCTAAATACATTGATAAAACAGGAAACATAGGCTTATAACTGTATCATTCTGTACCAACCCTGCGACTGGTAAATTCTCATGTCTCTTCGCCCTCTTAATTTCGGCACTTCAACTCTTGTGGTGCCATAGTAGAATTAACTATACCTTCCGCTCGCTACGATTGCACGCGGCGATAGAATACATACATGTAGTTTGAAAATTAGGATCTTATTGCCAAACACCGGGCGCGGCAGTCGAATGTGTGCAGCCGTGTATTCTGGCAACAGATAATAACACTGGGCAACTGAGACACAAGACCGTAATGCCAGTAAAATTAGGTCATACAGCCAGCGAACTGCATAGTGTGTGACCAGCTAGCGCAACCAGTGTTAAATCCTTTTTCTGGTCAAGGTCAATTGGTAAGCAAATTGAAAAGTAAACTATAATGAAGTTATATGAGCATTGGAATGTCTTATCGATGGCTACATTTACAGGCACAAATGCTATGAATCTGTGGCATCAAGATAGATTGTTAGTGTGTGGAACTAAGGGACATAACCGTTTTATTTATGCCTAACTCTAGGAGTGATGCCCCTGATAAACGGCATTTTCCAGGCAATGGTTCTACCTACACTAAAAACGTCGTTGCTATCACACTGAAACTTGCCAATCAGTTAGCTGGAGAGTTCGGCCAGGTGAAACAGCAGCACCATCATCAGCAGCAGCGTTATCGACATCACCGTCATCATCATCATCACTGGCATCCTTAGCACCAATGGTAACAGATACCTTATTATAAACAACTTAAAATGCCGAACATCGGAATGTCGCCTCACTAATCAAGGATTCAAAGTATCCCTGCCTCCTTATTTTTCCACCATTTCTCTCCTTTCGGTGTTTGTATTTTGAGTTTGTTCCCTCTTCTCTAACCTTACTTCGTCTGTTTTCAAATGATTCCCTTTCCACCTTGTAACGCTATCCATACAGACTGTCAGCAGGCTGATTGCATCAAAGGATTATCCGCTCTATAAATTCCCTAACGAGTATTGAATTTCTGGTCAGTAGGCACTGGCGGTTAACTCGTTTATGGACTTGGTCCATACATCATCAACTCTATTCATTTTTCACTTTTGATCCCAGGCAGCCAACAGCATGTGGACAGAGGTCAGCAACAAAATGTACCTTCCCTTTGATCTGGTCTTAGACTACTATTCAGAGTACGAAGGCTATACTAGCAGCGAGATGTCAAACAGGCTGATGTGGTCTTGTTATGATTTTCCTTCATCGTGGATATATGGATCCGTCCACCTGAGCCAACGACATTGTCATTTACGAGCAGGTAAGAACAGAGAAAATAAAAAGGAAAGAAGGTGTTAAAACGTTTAAATTACAGCTGGATTATTAGAATCAAAATTTTAAAGTCGAAAAAAAAAAACCCGAGCTTTTGTCTGTCGTTCGGTGGCTTGAACTACCGAGACTGCAGCTTTGACCTTGACTATACCACTTTCAGCATGACCTTGACCTTGAACGCCAGTGACCTTTGGGCGAAGTCTAGAGGTGATGTTTACCGAAAAGAGCATGTGGGAACTGATGATCTCTGGGCAAAATATAATCATGGCGAGACAAAACTTGGTCATAATGAGCAGCCAGTAGCAAACACAGGAATATGCCGAATGCAAACACATGTCAATATAATATTTATCTTTCCTAAAGTGAAAGCTTTTGGGAGAATGAATAAAAAAAAATGAATGAAATTTACGGAATTTTCAATGAAGACTAAGCTGAGTATATTATAGACCTATAGCCGATTGCACGTAGCCTAGATGTATCATCCGACCCTGCCTTCTGTGGTTGTATTCAGCCATCGTCCATTGCTGCAGGTTACGATGTTACAACGGCTCACCAAAGCAGACTTGCACAATGCTCATTCCCTTTTCATATTGCCTCACAGTCCAATAGCGTAACGCATACCCCTAAGAATAACTACATAAGACGCAGCAAATACTGTACTGAAATGAAATGCACTAGTTAATAAAAACAATGGGTCTCAAATGTTAGCAGGCTAGACTAATCCATAAAACATTGCCTGGAAATTTCTGGAGTGACGTTCCTGGTGGTGATGAGCAAGAGGCGAAAGAAGGAATAAGTACCTTATAAACTTCAAACTGATGGCCTCAGTGAAGATGACGTCATTTTAGTGGCATCGGTTGGTTGAAGCATTAACAAACTGGAGTGATTTGAGGCGGCTACTGATTTTTTTTTTTTTGATCGACCAAAGTGGGATCGTCGACCCAGGATTCTAGGGCTCGTGGAGAGATCATCCCTCTCCATCCCTCTCCACCCAATCTGGTCTGCACTCCTTGCCTTTCCTCCAGTATTTACAAATAATACTGATCTGCATTAAGAATTTGTTGTTTCTTTTGTAAAATGTTCATGGACTGGGTTACGTGTTTAATAACATCGACTGCTTAATTATCAAGCATGATAGTTGTGTGCGTCATCACTTTTTCAGTCATTTTATCCAATCATCCATGACCTAACAATATTAAAACCATTTTAACCAAAACTAACGTGTGCTTTAAATGGTTTCAAAGAAAACTGTGATTCTTTGCTTGGGAAGGCGAGGTAAGGGCAGGGAAAATGAGCGCAAATGACGAAGACCAAGGACAAGGGGAAGGATGATCATGATTCATTTTCATTGTGCTTGTGGGGGCTAGTAGAACCATACAGGCTATAAAACTAAAACACTCGGGGATCTTATAGTGAGGGATGGTTGATGCAAAGCTTGAAGACCACAGACCTATGTATCCTTGCAATATGAAAAAAAAAGAAC
>JAWQUT010000232.1:33446-63913 GCA_033807755.1 Ellobium chinense
GGGTGGGGAGGGGAGGGGGGAGAGAAGGGAGGGGATATATTCAAGGAATAAAAAGGATTGAAAAGAATGATGACCTTGGATAATCTTTAAATGATCTGCTTGACACAAACATGCAAATTATGCAAATGTTTGTTGTTGTTTTTTTTAAAAGGAACACTTTAAGAGAAGGTCTTCTAACAGACCACAGTAAATTTACACCACAAATGAAGATAATAATGTACATATTAGAGGGGAGAGAAAAGGAGTGAGGGAGAGAGTGAGAGTGAGAAAGACAGAATGAGAAAGAGTGAAAGGGAGAGAGATTGAGAGAAAGAGTGTGAGAAAAAGAAAGATAATGAAAGAGAGAGAGAGAGAGACAGAGAGAGAGAGAGAAAAAGAGGGAAAGAGAGAGAGAGAGAGAGAGAGAGAGAGAGAGAGAGAGAGATAATCACTTTTATTTTAGTATCTCTGTCCAATTGTCAGCCTCTGTGCCTCTTCTGGGAGGTATTGGGCCTAAAATTTTATTACATTCTGACTGATCTTTCATTCTGTCTTGATTAATAAAACAAATAAGGTTGCTCAAATATCACTGGCGATTTTTTAAAAAATAACATAAACACTTCAAAGCGCTAAAATGTTTCGGCCCTAGAATCATTTACAGTTATAACTTTTCTTCCATCTTGTTGATGGCTTCTTGAATACCATTTTGCTGTCCTATATTATTCAGAAGATTGACTTATATTATTAATTTCAAGCTCGTTTGTTTTAAGTATCGTTATTCTTAAACTAAAAAAAAAAAAAAATATTAACTCGTGCAGTGGCAAGTAGTGTTTAACTAAAACACTTACACAACTGTATTTTAAAGTATACGACGATAGGCACCAAACAAAACCAAAAAGAATCAAAATGCCCTTACTGGGATTTTTTGAGGTATCAGTTGTTTAGTTATGCTCATTACACAGTTATGTACGCCCTCCTTTGTCCCATTTTAATAACAGTTTAAGTTTCCAACATCCACAATAAAAGCCAAACTTTTGTGCTGACGTCCCTTGGAGACTCTGCACAAACCTGTCACTCTACCCTAGGGTAAATTGGCTTTACGTAAACTAAGAAAAATCGTGACATGTAGGAAGAAATAAAAAAAAATTTATTCACAGTAAAATTGTAGGCGGTTTTTTCCATTAAATTTGCTTCAAAATCATGCTCAGGAAATGTAGCGGAAAAGCAAATGACACGACCGGCAAAACTGAATCCTGATGACTCGACTTTGCAGCAGATTGCACAAATCTACAGAATTCCTTGGACTAATGCCCGAATTAACCGGCTTGCCAAAAAGACCCAGCAACATTTAAATATAACTCAACGCTCAAACTATGTGAGGCTCAGGCATAAAAGTGGTCTCTGCGAACTGTTAGAATAGTCTAAACGAAGTCAAAATGCAATGCTATACTGTATCTTGACCAGAAACACGATCCTTGGGTAGAGAGCCTTCAAAATGTAATTTCATGATTAGAAACTAGGCAGATCGAGAAATCAGTGTTATTCTGGTAATAAGGCACAAAATTCACTTGGCGGAAGCACAGTTTATTTCTTTCATAGTTATCGATTAATAGTAACACGCATTTTTCCATTGCGGAACCTTGTGACGTCAAGCCTTTTTCACCTATTGTTGGATGACAAGAAAACATTTGCGTCATCAGAGCAGAACTTAAGCCATTACATTTTATTATTATTATTATTGTATATATATATGGTAACAGCAGGAGAAAAAAATCTTTTAACCTTAATTCGCACTGCTTATCTTGCACTGTCGTACTGTGTTTAATTAATACTATCTAATTGCTACAGGATCATTTCTACGGAAAAGGGTATGAAACACTTTTCTGTACTTTGTACTCATCTTTAAGTAGACGAACAGGTTTGTTGAGGAATTTATGCCTTGAGCCAATGTAGCAGACATGATCAAAGCACTGTACAAGTTTTTATAGACCCCTAAAGCAGTGACCTCAGGGTCAACTAGGCCCCAAACGGACACTACGGTCTTTGGGGTGTAGCAGATGATGAAGATGACGCAGATAAATATTATCATCTGAGATACCCTGCTGTCTCTGTGGGAGATACTGTTCGAACTGACCGCAGTCGTCTTCCGCCATTCACTTTTCTCTGCCAGATTGGCAATGAGAGCTGTAGTGAGGGCAACTACCGCCAAATATGACCCAACCTGCAAGAAAATGTTGATGGAGTAGCTAATGGCATTCACGGAGACACTGTCTGCACTGGCAATGAGTCCTAGGATGGTTCGGTTCCTTGATGGGTTGTATATCCATTCTAATCTGTTTGTATAGTAAGTAGGAGCAGATGCTAGGGCCATAAGCACGTAGATTATGACAACAGCAAGGATGTTCCGCTTGGGCGTTATCAAAGTCTTTACTTTCAGTGGTATTAACACGCAGAGATATCTCTCCAACACGATGTAGACTGTCAACCAGCTCGAGACTATAGTGAGCCAACCGTAAGGTACCCCAAAAGCTAAGACGCGAATGCCAAGAACGTCAAAGGTCAAGTCATCTGAGAACAGAATGGCATTTAGGACGATCTGAAGGATTTTGACCAGGAGGGAGGCCAGATCAGTGATGGCCAGCGCCATCAGAGAGATGTTGGTCGTGTCGGAGAAACCCAGCTTGGCAAAAACGATGATATTAATGATGTTGGTGACAATTCCCACAGCTGTAACGAATGAGTTGACAGTCAAGGAGTTGACAGTCAAGACAATCTGTAACATGGCATCACTGACAATGGAATACATTGTACTTCTAGATTCTAAGCCTCTGCCACCCGTGCAGTTACTGATAGTGTCCACCTCTAGTAGGCATAGGCTTGCTTTCTGGACATTAAAAGTCATGGCTGGTGAAGGTCTGTGGTCTGTTGACACTACTGTAGTGAATCTTGTTTGATCCCAAATTTAAAGGCTAAAGTTGAGATTCATCAGAGACATACTGAATTTCAGATTTAATGTACAAGTAAACTTCTTACTTGCCCTCTGTTGAAGAATATTTCAAACGATGTTCACAGATTATTTAGATGAGGATATGAGTGGAACTTTCTACTGAACTTTGTACGTAAACTTAAAAGGGTGCTCAAAGTGGTTTAAGCTTCAATTAAAATCACAAATTAAAGGAGCTTTTTGTGTCGACACTACAAGCCACAAAGATCAATAATTCAAAAGAATCATGACCGCTTTTGTAACCTCTCGCGTGAGATTAGTGGCTCAGAGGAACTTGTCTAAATATTATGGACAAAATATAATGAGAGTGTAGTGCATCGTTTCGAGGTCGATGCAGTCAATGCAAGTGAAAACTACAACTACATGGTATAATCAAAGACATAAGGTGGTTAATTCATAGACTTTGGTGTAATATTATAGGGGTATCAATATTTAAGAAGGCTAGTGTATTTTCTTTAGATTATACAGTGTGACCAGCTGCAAAGAACAAGATGAAACGAAAACAGCAGCTCTGCGTAAACTTCAGTGTAGAGTTTGTTTCATGTGTTTAAAATTAGTGGAACCGTCATATCCTCAGTGGTATACATTATTCATATTATTTTAATTTGCTCACTTATACTCCTCATCCCCCTACATCTACCTTTTCAGATACCTACGCGTTCACAAAATGAAAGGAAAATACCCATCCTGATTACAAGTCTAGTAAATAACTGAACATTACAGAAAATGAATAGCAGTATAACCCTGTTAGCAGCAGTATAGCCCTGTTAGCCTTTCCTTAGCAAACTTTGCAGTTACAACTTTATTTTACCATGGCTCATAACAGGTCATTAAATGAGAGTGCCAAACTACTAAATGTGTTTTGGTCACTCTCTTCAATGCTGAGTCACCAACGAAGGCAAAGAGGAAGGTAACGAAGTCTGAGTGCGTCTGATTATAAGTGTATTTTGATGCACCAAAATTAGACACTATTTTTTTTTCAGAAGTCGTGGTGTAAAAAGCTGAAAAAGGTTTTTGAAATATGAACCCAGACCAAAACTGTAGTACATATGTAACCGGGTGGCAAGGTATATAGGGTGGCAAGGTATATTTCAGATGTTATATATTGGTTTAGGGAAGTGTATCACCAGAGATTTTACCCAGTTACTATGAAGGATCAATTTTAAGAATATAGCCCGAAAAAACCTACACTAGAAAATTTCATGCCCCTACCGGAAATCGAACGTAGGGTCTCTCAGCTTATAAGTCTGAACGTGCTACCACTACACCACAGGGACGCTGACTTCACAGCATTTTAATCTTTACACACCTACTGCTTGAATCGGTCCCTAACTTTTACGTGTGAACCTAGTGTTCACCGGTGACCCTGACACATCTCCCGACTGCTCACACATAGGCGAAGACACATCATACGACGGAACAGCACGTGAGTAGATAAAGCATTATGACAACTACAATCACACAACACACACTGTACAATATTGTCAATAAAGATAGAATATAGACTACTCATTTACATTTACAACCATTCATTCTTTACATTTGTTTTTCTTCCGCTAATTACTAACTAGCCCAACACTAGATCTACACGTATTAATTTCAATCGAGTGAAAGGCTATACCTCCTCGAATTAAATCCCGTTCATTTGAGTCATTTATCAAGTTCTTGTAGATGTTTAGATCTAGTCAAGTTCCGATCAAGATGCACATAGGATACAACTAGAGGGTAACACAGAAGTTCTGATTTTCGGGATGTAAGTTCCCTCATATATACTTCAAATGCATTGAATATTTTTATGTGAAAAAAAATCTTACGCATAAGTGACTATTTCCTTTAGTTGCGTTCCTCTGTTACTTTCCATATTTTCTTCCCATACACCAACATGTATCTCGGCAATTCTATAGACATGTCGTGCCCAAGATCCATGGAAGGATCAGATCCACATCAGTGGCGATGTCCCCACGAAGTTTCGACATATCTGGCAGCTCACACGGGACAGAAAGCTCAAGGTCAATGGCTCAGGGGCGGAGTGAGTGAGTGAGTGAGTTTGTGTTTTACGGCGTGTCAGCACGATTACGGCTATATTACGCCCTCATGGTTACTGTTAACGTTTTTTAGTAGAATTTTCCTATCAATTTTGGCCGGACAGCGGCCGCTAGGCCTACTCTTTTACGATTTTAAAACTGCCAAGGGATTTTTAACGTGCGCAACGTGCACACGGGACCTCCTAGTTTTTCGTCCTTATCCGAGAAGACTAGACGGCGGCTTTCCTACTCTAAAAGCCAGAGTGTGACCGTCCTATCGGCTTCAAAACTGCAACGGGCGTCACTGTTGCAGGGTCACACTCCTAAAATGTGCAGAGACCATGTTTTAGGTAAAAACGTTGTAGTACACAAATAGATGTTCGTTGTATGTTATGATTTTATATGTTCGTTGTATGTTATGATTTTATATCCTTTCGTATAGACCTATGTCTTTAATAAAGCTTAAGATGTTGTGTGTTGTATTATTATTAAATAGTTCTTTTATTGAGGATGAATGTTTGAGATTTTTGCGGGCATCGGTGAATTCTGCACACTCTGTCATGATGTGAGATATGGTGAGAGGACAGCTGCACCCTATGCATTCGGGTGGATCCT
Organism: Ellobium chinense; assembly: GCA_033807755.1. Taxonomy (NCBI): domain Eukaryota; kingdom Metazoa; phylum Mollusca; class Gastropoda; order Ellobiida; family Ellobiidae; genus Ellobium; species Ellobium chinense. Next base: position 39,069 of record JAWQUT010000232.1, read on the forward strand.
CTCCGTTTAGAAGAAAAGAGCGTGTAAGGTGTGTATGACCTAATCTTAAGCGGCTTAACACAATCTCGTCTTTTCGACGAGGCTGTGAAGTGTTATGAGATGGTCCTAACTGTGGTTTAATTTGAAATAGTTTGTTATTTGTCTGCATGTTCCACCGGGCTTGCCATTTTTCTTGAATATATGAACGGATAGTGCTTTTGAAATCAGTGGGTGGGATATTTTTATATTGTATGCCAATTTCTAGGCCAATTTTGGCCATTTCATCAGCAATCTCATTTCCTTCTATACCAATATGGCTTGGAATCCAAGCTAAAGAGATTTTCTGTTTGGCTAGAGAGAGAGTGTGCAGTCTCTGCAGAATTCGACCGATAGCTCCTATGAGGGACAGCCAAATATTGGGTCTCAAGCGTCACTTATAGTCAGAATTAATGGTCAGTTGTTCATGGTGTCAGCGAGGTCACCACACGATGTGTAAACCGTGGTTTGAGCAGGTCTCAGAATTTCAGACTTCAGTCCAGGAATTTATTTAGAGTGTTCTTAAGCAATTCTAAATACATTGATAAAACAGGAAACGTAGGCTTATGTTTGTATATTATCTCTGTACCAACTCTGCGACAGGTAAATTCTCATGTCACTTCGCTCACTTAATTTCTGCACTTTAACCCTTGTGGTGCCATGGTAGAATTACCTCTACCCTCTGCCAGCTACGATTGCGTCCGGCGATTGAATAATATTTTAAATTCGGAACTTCTTGCAAGCGCTGGCGCGGCAGTCGAATTTGTGCAGCCATGTATTCTGGCAATAGGTCATAACACTGAGCAACTGACATGCGAGACCGTAATGCCAGTAAAACTAGATCACACAGCCAGCGAGCTGCATAGCACGTGACCAGCTACCGCAATGAGTGTTTTCTAGTCAAGGTAAATTGATAAGCATCATGAAAAATATAGTGAGGTTACATAAACAGTCGAATTTCCTATCAATGGTTATTTTTGCAGGCAGAAGTGCCGTGAATCTGTGGCATCAAGATAGACCGTTAATATAGGTCTTTGGAGCCTATTGTTTTTTGTTCTTTTGTCCCTATTTAACATTTTGTTTTATTCTACAAACCACTGTCATTTCGGGAAATTTCTTCCATGGAGGTTAAAGGCTTGTTGTACCCGATTTTTTAACGGGAAGAAAAAGGGGGGTCAACCCATAATTTTTCACAATTTAATCTCTTTCGAAAAAGATCACCTCGAATTCTGATTTGGTTCCCTATTTTTATTAGGCTTTTTTGACCGCGTGCTAATACATAGGCCTACGTACTTTTTTTTTTTGTAATCTAGAAAGCTCAAATTGTGCCTGAAACTTTAAAATTGGAGTTTTTACTTATACCACAGTCATTTTACATAGCTCTACACCCCCACACGGGCTGGCAGGGCCCCAAAAAAGGAGGGGGGAGGGGATTTATATATTAGCGAATTAACTGGGTTGCACAAATCGAATGATTTTCCACCATTTTTATTTTTACGGCGTTTGTGTTTTGAGCTCGTACCTCTTCTCTAAGCTCATTAAGGTTTCTTTTCAAATGATGATCTCCAACTTCTATTAAGGGGTTCATTTTCCACCTCGTAATGCTATCCATACAGACTGTCAACAAGCAGATTGTACCAAAGAAATATCCGCTCTATTAACTCCCTAACGAGTAAGGAACTTCTGGTGAGTAGGCATTGGTGGTTAACTCTTCTATGAACTTGGTTCAAACACCATCGACTTTATTGATTTTAATGCCAGGCAGCCAACAGCACGCGGACAGAGATCAGCAACAAAATGTACTTTCCCTTCGATCCGGTCTTAGACTACCATCCAGAGTACGAGGGCTTTATTATCCGCGATTTTGCCTCATGGTAGATATGGACCCGTCTAACAGAGCCAGCGATATGATCATTTACGACCAGGTAAGAACAGATAAAATAAAAAAGGAAAGGAGGAGTTAAAACGTTTAAATTACAGCTGGATTATCATAATTAAAATTTTACATTCGAAAAAGACAAAAAAAAAAAAAAGACCGACAAACCGACCAAATGACTGACATAAACACAAAGATAGTGATGTTAACAGTGCTACGTTCACCGGCTTGAACTATCGAGGCTGCAGCTTTGACCTTGACCACACTGCTTCCAGTATGACCTTGACCTTAATCTCCATTGACTAAGGTCACCGAAGTCTGGACGTGAAGTTTAACGAAAAGAGCGTGACTGTGGGATACCTGCGTAAAACATAGTCATGGCGAGACAAAGCTTCGTCATAAGGAGCTGCCAGTAGCAAAATGCAGCCCGACCGAGACTCACAATATTACCGAATGTAGACTCATGTCTCATAAGTATAATGCACATCTCTTTTACCTAAATCGCAAGTCCTCGGGAGAACGGAAAAAAGGTGTGATTAAAGGAAAGTGTAGTCATTCAATAGTATGTATAGAGAAATTATAGCAATCTATTGTCTGAATAAGGTTGCGAATTCACGAAAGTTTATTAAAACTAAGGGAAGTCGATTATAGATTACATCTGCTCTACAGACGTACGGTATGAGTATGACCTGTTGCACATAGCCTAGCTGTATCATCTGGCGCCTCATTCTGTGGGCTACACTGAGCCACTGTCCTTTGCTGAGGACTTCGATATAAGTTAATATAACATCAGCTCATCAGAGTAGCTTGTACAGTGCATATGCCTTTTCGTATAGCCTGACAGTTCTATGACGTTTCGCACATCCGTGAAAAAGTCTACACAAGAGACAGCGAACGTTCAAATGAAATGCACTGGTTAATGAGAATAATGGGTCCCAGATATGAGCAGGCTAGACTACTCAGTGAACCATTTCTTGGAAATGTCCCTGGCTGATTGCACGGAAGAAGGAACTAGTATACTTATAAGCTTCAAGCTGACAGCCCTAGTAAAGGAGACGTCCTTTTTATGTATCGGTTGGTTGAATTATTAACAAACTGAAGTGAATAAAGCCTGCCCCTTTTTTTTTTTGCGCCTCACCAAGAACTGACCCTCTTCTGCCTAGGTGGTATCACCGATCCGGAATTTTCAGGCATGTGAAGAAATCACCCCACTTCGCCTGCACTCCTAACCTTTTTACCAGTCTATACAAATAATGTAACTCTGCATTAAGAATTTGTTATTCCTTTTGTAAAATGTTGCTAGACATGTTTTATCACATCGATCGAATGAAGCATGACTGATAGTTATTTTCCTTCCTCACCAATTATTTTATCAAATAATCATCCACAAACCAAAAGCATTATAACCATATTTCTCAAACTAACGAATGCTTTAAAAAAAAAAAACAACAACTGAGTGTGTGCTTGGGCAGGAGAATAGAGGGCAGGAAAAATAAGAGCCAGCGACAAAGACCATAGACAAGTGAAAGAGGACCACGATTTATTTTCTTTGTGCAGTAGAATTAGGGGATGTTGACGTGATGCATCTGGTGTGAATGTCTTTGAATCAAGGACTTCGTGTTACATAAACAAAACGTAAATATTTCAGAGCGCTAAAAATGTTTCGGCTCTAGAGCTATTTTCAGTTATAATTTTGTTCTGTCTTGTTGGTGGTTTCCAGAGCAAGAACAAGATCTTACTCTCCTATGTCATTCAGAAGATTGCTCTAAGTTTTGTGATTGTTCTGCTTTTTTTTTTTGTTGTTTTTTTTTTGTTTTGTTTTGTTTTAATTTAACCAGTGCAGTGGCGAGTAGAGTCTAGCTAAAACACTTGAAGAACCGTATTTCAAAATGTACAAAATAACATGACAAACCACAATGCCTTTACTGGGATTTCTTAATGCACTAATTGTTTATTTATACTCATTACTCAACCATTTACGCCCTCGTTTGCCCTCTTCAAATAACATACTTAGTTCCCAATGCCTGCGGTGAGAACCAAACTCTCTTGCTAACGTTCCGTGGAAACTGCACAAAGCTTGTCAGACTACACTTAGCAATTCGTCGGCAAAACTGTCCTCGAGGCACGCACATCACCAGTAGTATTGCCACTCATGGCAATTTTCCCTACAGTAGGGCAAAATGGCTTCACGTAAGTTGTTGGATGAAAAATCATGAAATGCAGGGTAAAGCGAAGAAAATTCTTATTGAGAGCAAAATTGTAAGATTTTCCCCATTAAATTTTGCTTCAACATCATGCATAGGAAATGTAAGGAAAAAAACATCACTTTACACAATATAGGAGAAAAGCATTCGACAAAAATGGAAAAATTGAAAACTAATCACTTGAATTTCCAGCAGGTTGCACAAACCTGCAGAAATCCTTGGACTCAAGCCCTAACTAATCGGCTTTTTTAGAAAAACTCAGCAAGATTTAAATATAACTCAAAGCTTAAACAGCGTGAGGTTCAGGCATAAATGTGATATCTGCGAACTATAAAAACGAAGTCAAAATGCAATGCTATTTCATGACCAGAAACGCAGTGTTTAAGTAGGAAGTCTTCACAATGAAAATTCAAGACTGGAAATCAAGGCTAGCATTCTGTAACATTTGCAAAGCAGATCGAGAAATAGGTGTTATTCTGGTAATAAAGCACAACATTCTTTTGGCAGAAGTTTCATAGTTGTCTATTAACAATATCATACATTTTTACTCTGCCGAACCCTGTGACGTCAAGCCCTTTTCACCTATTGGTTGATGTGAAGAAAACGTTTGCGTCATGAGGGCAGATCCAACGCCATTATATTTCATAATTATTATTGTATAAGGTAACAGCAGGAAAAAACAATTCTGTATTTTTAATTCACACCGCTCGCTTGTACAGACATACTGTATTTACTTTATGCTATCTAGTATCTACATGATCATTTTTACGGAAAAGAGTATAAAACACTTTTCTGTACTTTGTACTCATCTTTAAGTAGACAAACAGGTTTAGTGAGGAATTTATGGCTTGAGCCAATGAAGCAGACACAACGAAAGCACTAAACAAGTTTTTATGGGCCCCTACAGCAGTGACTTCAGGGTCAACCACGCCCCACAGGATCACAGTGGTCATTGGGGAGTAGCAGACGATAAAGATGACGCAGATAAATATGATCATCTGAGATACCCTGCTGTCTCGGTGAGAGATAGTGTCTGAACTGATCGTAGTCCTCTTCCGCCATTTACTTTTCTCTACCAGATTGACAATGAGAGCTGTAGTGAGGGCAACCACCGCCAGATAGGACCCAACCTGCAAGAAAACGGTGATGGAGTAGCTAATGGCATTCACGGAGACACTGTCTGCACTGGCAATGAGTTCTAGGATGGTTCGGTTCCTTGATGGATTGTATATCCATTCTAATCTGTTTGTATAGTAAGTAGGAGCAGATGCTAGGGCCATAAGCACGTAGATTATGACAACAGAATGGATGTTCCGCTTGGGCGTTATCAAAGTCTTTACTTTCAGTGGTGTCAACACGCAGAGATATCGCTCCAACACGATGTAGACCGTCAACCAGCTCGAGGTTAGAGTGAGCCAACCGTAAGGTACCCCAAAAGCTACGAGGCGAATGCCCATAACGTCAAAGTTCAAGTCATCTGGGAATACTATGGGATTCAGAATGATCTGAAGGATTTTGACCAGGAGGGAAGCCAGGTCGGAGATAGTCATCGCCAGCAGAGAGATGTTGGTCGTGTCCGAGAAACCCAGCTTGACAAAAACGATGACATTGATGATGTTGGTGGCAATCCCCACAGCTATGACAAGGGAGTTGATAATCAACGAGTTGACAGTCAAGACAATCTGTAACATGGCGTCACTGACAATGGGATACATTGTACTTCTAGACTCTAGGCCTCTGCCACCCGTGCAGTTAATGATAGTGTCCACCTCTGGTAGGCATAGGCTTGCTTTCTGGTCATTAAAAGCCATGGCTGGTGAAGGTCTGTGGTCTATTGCAGTGAATCTTGTTTAATCCCAACAATAACGGCTAACGTTGGGATTAAGTGAAGCCATACTAATTTCAGATTTTATGTACAAGCAGACCTCTTACTTGCACTCTGTTAAAGAATATTTCGTACGACGTTTAAGAATTATTTAGATGAAGAGATGAGTATTACATTCTTCAGAATAAGGTAGGCTACTAACTAAACTTTGTACGCAAACTTAAAAGGGTGCTCAAAGTGAGTTAAGCTCCAGTTAAACTCATAAATAACAATTAGCTTTCTATGTCGCCACTACAAGCCATAAAGATTAACGATTGAAAAGAATCACGACTTCTCTTGGAAACTTCTTGTGTGAGATTCGTAGCTATTCGGCATTGTGACATCTCATTTCCTCCTCAGTATTATGGACAAATATTATAAAGAAAACCTCGTGCATCGTTTTCAAAATCAATACAGTCCATGCTAGAAATGCATGGTATAATCAAAGACAAAAGGTTGTTAATTTATAGACGTTGGTGTAATATTATGGCAGCATCGGCATTTGCGAGGGTTAGTCAACAGTCGTCATTTTAGCAGGTGTATTTTCTTTACACCAGTTGCAAGGAAAAAGATGAAAGGAAAATTGTAGCTCTGTGTGAACTTCAATGTAAAGTTTGTTTCATGTATTTAAAATTAGTGGAACCGTCATATCCCCAGTGGTATACGTTATTTATATTATTTTAATTTTCCTCAATTATCCTCCTCACCCCCCTACCCCTACCTTTTTGGGGTACCTACGTGTCCACAAAATGAAAGGAAAATACCCATCCTGATAACAAGTCTAGCAAATAACTGAACATCAGAGAAGATGAATAGTAGTAAACCCAGTTAGCCTTCCGTGAGCAAAGCTTGCAATTACAACTTTTATTTTACCATGCCTCATAACAGGTGATTAAATGAAAGTGCCAAACTACCATACATACGTGTGTTGGTCACCCCCTCAATGCTGAGTCACCAACGAAGAGAAAGAGGAAGGTAAATGAAGTTTGAAAGCGGCTGATTATAATTGTATTATGATTCATCAAACTTAGCCACTATCTTTATCAGAGGTCGTGGTGTAAAAAGCTGAACAAAGTTATTGAAATATGAATCCAGACCAAAAATGTGGTACATATGTATCCGGGTCGCAAGGTATATTGTATCCTTTAGCAAGNGGGGGGGGGGGGGGGGGGGGAATGTGAGCTCAGTCTGACAAGTTTTCAGATGTTATAATGTATTGTTTTAGGGAAGTGTGTCACCAGGGATTTTACCCAATTACTGTGGAGGATCAATTTTGAGAAGATAGGCCAAAAAAACTACACTAGAAAATTTCATGCCCCTACCGGGCATTGGACCCAGGGTCTCTCAGCTTGTAAGTCTGAACGTGCTACCATACACTACAGGGACGCTAACTTCACAGCAATTTAAACCTTATAGTTACCGAATCGGTCCCTAACTTTTACGTGTGAACATGTAACCTTGACACATTTCCCGACTGTTCACACATAAGCGAAGACACAATATACGACGGAGCAGCACGTGAGTAGATAAAGCATTATGACAACTACAATCACACAATGCACAATGTACAATATTGTCAATTAAGATAGAATATAGACCACTCATTTACATGTACAACCATTCATTCACTACACCTATTCTTTCTTCCGCTAATTACTAACTAGCCCAACACAAAATCTACATATATGAATTTGAATCGAATGAATGGGTGGGGAGGATGGATGGATGAAGAGAAGCGAACGAGCGAGTGAGAGCATAAGCAAACGGACTGCCGGGCGAATGAGCGATTAACTAACTGACTTACTGATTGACTGACTGATTGACTGACTGACTGACTGACTGACTGACTGACTGACTGACTGACTGACTGACAGACTGACTGACTGACTGACTGACTGACTGACGCGCCTCCTGGTGGAGACAGAACCAAAACTCTGGTCTCGGTCAAAAAGTTGGAGTAGTTGGAGATACACAAGAGAGTTAATAATATTCGTATTCTTTGGTAATATTGTTTTAAAATATTTGAGGCAGAAGAGAGCACAGAGTAGAGCATGCTGGTAATCTCCCTTGCATACTTCTGTATCATATAGAAATACTAGCATAGACACCCATTCTATGAATGGGACGTTGGATGTCAAAAATAGAACTATCTGCTACATGGAGATCCTTGCTTTATTACTATGATGTAGAAGTAGCAAAATAGAGTAAACGTGGCACTACTGGATGGCTAAGTTTACGGGTTTACCCGCTGATATGGTGCTGGACGACTTCACAGAGCAAAGAGTCATCAATGAATGGAAAGCAGATTTCGAAATTTCAACCTCATCCTTTAAAAACGATGAAACTGAGCGATGCCCGTACATAACTAATGGAATCTTGCACCCTTTGTGAGCACACACTGACGCTAAATCTCTTTTGTCGAATTTCATACAGGTTACCGATTTTGGACCCGAATGTTACGTGTAGCAGGTTATGAGTTATCGCTTTCGAATTTAGCGTGCCAGTGGCAAACGAAACACAATGTCTTTCCGGTTTTATTTAGAGTCGACGAAATGGCAGAATGAATGCCGGAAACAAAGACAAAGAGAAAAATGCGGCACAAACTTTGTAAATTGATTAATCAAATCTTGCAATTTCCGTGAGCAGACAGTGATGCTAAACATTCTATATCGGATATTGTACATGTTGACGTTTTCAGCCGAATTTTACACACCGGTTTTGAAGGTTATGCGTTAGGAAGAGAGCGTGCCACGCCCCCGATCCAGTCTAATGATATAGATATAATGGAGTTAAAAATTCTCAAAGCATAATTAAATTTGTTGTATTTTCATGTGCAATCTTCCCCTCCTCAGGTCATTTTCAGTTCATCTGAGTAATCAATCAAATGCTTGTAGATGTCCAGATCTAATCAAGTTCTGATAAGGATGCACAAAGGATGCAATCAGAGGGTAAAACAGAAGTCCAAATTTTCAGAATTTTAAGTTCCCTCATCGGACTCAACAAAATACAATATTAAAAATTTATTAAATTCCCATACATGGGCATAGTGTCCATGTAATCTATGAATCTAAGATTACCAAGTTAATGTCGTATTTTTCCAATACAGTTTAACTAATCTGAATTTTTTTGTAAAATTTTCAAACATCACACTCATGTCACTTCACTTACAAGCCATTTACAAACATAGACAAGACATTTACAAACATAGACAAGACGACCTTGTCACAGTTAGCTTGTTTTACCGGCCGATAATCTGAAACGCCATATGCTGTCTCACAGATTCAGTGTTCCCAAATCTACAGTGTATTGCATCTAAGGCTCTGTCAGGACAGAAACTATTAAGAAAACCGTGGCAAGTAATCTGAGGGGAAACTAGATTACCCACTGTGGTGACTGTTATTGTTTTCTTTTTGCTCAAGAGCTGCAAGCCACTTTCAGAGAATGCCTTACCGGGTTTTTCTCAGGGTTGCCAGATTTGCCCTTTCGGAGCCAAATACTAGATTTTTAACTTCTTTTTTAAGAACCTTTGGCTCCCAAAGAACTGAGTGGCTCATTGGCTTTTTTTTTTTTTGTCTTCAACGGAATTTAGGTCATTTTTTAAAAAATTCATACTTCTCTGAAATTGTATGGCATCTGCATCTCAAGTGACAGGGCTTATGTCATTACTGGAACAATGAAAATTCATTAAAGAACGATTCCAAAACTGCATACATTTAACTGTCGTCCCCCTTGCTCTAAATTTTGTAGAAAGGTTGATGACAATTGTAATACTCATGTATATCTAGTACCAAGGCAGTTCGTAGTAAATGTCTTGTCTTATGCGAAAACGTAATCCCAGTATGCGACAGACGGCCTCAGACAGCTGGTTGGATGTAAGTGCTAGATTACCAAAATATCACCCTCGCTACGTCCCTGTGTCTGTGCACATATATACACATCATATGCATTGAATGTTTATGCTTAAAAAAATCTCGCGATTAAGTGACTGTATTTCCTTTAGTTGCCTTCCCATGTTACTTTCTATATTTCTTTCTCACACACCATTGTATCTGGACAGGTCCTGCCCAAGATCTATAGGAGCATCACATCTACATCAATGGCGATGTCCCCACGAAGGTCCGACAGATCTGGCAGCTTACACGGGACAGAAAACTCACGGTCAATGGCTCAGGGGCGGAGCTCGTATATGAGACAGCCAAGTATTGGGCCTCGTGCGTCCCTTATAGCCAAGATGACGACACATACAGGATTAATGGTCAGTTGTCCATGATGTCAGCGTGGTCAACACACTCTGTTGAAATATATTTTGCGCAGGTTCCAGAATTTCAAAATTCAGTCCAGTAGTTTTTTAGGCTGCTCCTAGGCAGTTCTAAATCCATTGATAAAACAGGAAACGCGGGCTTATAACTGTATATCTCTGTACCAACCCTGCGACTGGTACTGGTAAATTCTCATGTCCTTTCGCCCTTTAAAATTTCGGCACCTTAACCCTTATGGCTCCATGGTAGAATTAAGTCTACCTTCCGCTCGCTACGATTGGACACGGTGATAGAATAATTTTTAAATTTGGATCTTTTTGCCAAGCGCCGGGCGCGGCAGTCGAATCTGTGCAGCCATGTATTCTGGCAACAGATCATAACACTGGGCAACTGAGACAGAAGATCGTAACGCCCGTAAAACTAGGTCATACAGCCAGCGCGTTGCATAGCACAATATCAGCTAGCCCAACCAGTGTTAAATCTTTTTTCTAGTCAAGGTAAATTGTTAAGCATCATGAAAATGTATAGTGAGGTTATATGAGCAGTCGAATTTCCTATCGATGGTTACTTTCACAGGCAAACGTGCTACGAATTTCTGGCATCAAGATAGATCGTTAGTGTATGCAACTAAGGGACATAACTGTATTATTTATGTCTAACTCCAGGTGTGATGTCCCCTGATAAACAGCATTTCCCAGTGAATGGTACCGCCTACACCATAGTACTAACAACATCGCTGCTATCACCTTGAAATTTGCCAATCATTTAGCTAGACAGTTCGGCCAGGTGAGACAGCAGCACCATCATCATCAACGTCATCGACATTATTGTCATCATCATCTTTGGCATCTTTAGCAGCAATAGTAACAGCTACCTTAATATAGGTAACTTAAAATTCCGAACAGATCGTAATGCCGTCGCAGAAATCAGGAATTCGAATCCTCCCTGCCTCCTTATTTTTCCATAGTTTTTGTCCTTTTGGCGTTTGTGTTTTGAATTCTTCCCTTTTCTCTAACCTTACTTCGTCTGTTTTCAAATGATTCTCTGCTGCTAGTAAGGGTCTCACTTTCCACCTCGTAATGCTATCCAAACAAATTGTCGTCAGGCTGAGCGTATCAAAGGATTATCTGCACTATTAACTCCCTTACGGGTATCGAACTTCTGGTGAGTAGGCATTGGTGGTTAACTCTTCTATAGACTTGGTCCGTACACCATCGACTGTATTAATTTTTATCTTTGCTCCCAGGCATCCAATAGCATGGTTGTGGACCTTCCCTTCGATCCTCGTAGATTGCCACAGAGTACGAGGGCTATAATATCAGCAAGCAAGTCAAACAGGCTGACGTGGTCTTGCTAGGATTTTCCCCTTTTGGTGGATATGGATCCGTATACCAGAGCCAAAGAGATAACCATTTACGAGCAGGTAAGAACAGAGAAATCAAAAAGGAAAGAAGGTGTTAAAACGTTTTAATTACAGCTGGATTATTACAGTTCAAATTTTCAAGTGGAAAAAGACAGAGCCTTTGCCTGTCTTCTCCCCTGTCAGGTATGGACCGAGAACTTCAATGGTGAGGAACTATCAACTTTATTACGGGCATGGCTAATGTCAGTCCTATTCGGCTATGGTGGTGCAAAACTAGACGATGACAAAATCAGCTTCTACCCCAAACTCATCGCCGGCACCACCAGAGTCACGTTCAATGGCCTGAACTACCGAGGCTGCCGTTTTGACCGTGACTACACTGCTTCCAGCATGACCTTGACCTTGACCGTGACCTCATTTTTACCAAGGTCAGCTAAGTCTGGACGTGATGTTTAATGACAAGACCGTGAGAGAATAGATGATCCCTTGGCAGTCATGGCCAGGCACAGCTTCGTAATAAGGAGCAGCCAGTAGCAAAATTGCGACCCAGCAGAGAAATGCCGTGAAACTACAGACTCGTGTCTATATTAATTATGTATAATGTACATAAATTTGTCTTTTTTCAATCCCAAGTTCTAGGAGTATAGAAAGACTTGCGATTAAATGAAGTTGTAATTATCCAGTAACATGTACACAAGAAATTATAGTATTCTATTGTCTGAAAAAGGATGCGAATTCAAGGAATTTTTTATTAAAACTGAGCAGAATCTAGTTTATCATAGACTTATAGCCTGCTTCACGTAGCCTTCTGTGGATTGTACTGAACCATTAATCTTTCTTTTATAGGCTACGGTGGTACACCAGCTCACCAGAGTAGACTTGTATAATGCACATCCCTTTTTCGTATAGCCCAAGAGTCCGGAAGCATATCGCTCATCCTTGTAAATTTTTAGAACAAGAAGCAGCAAACACAGAAGTGAGATGCATTGTCCCAAATGTGAACAGGAGAGACTGCTCAGTAAAACAGTACCTGGAAATTTCTAGAGTGACGTCCCTGACTGTGCGGAACAAGAGACTGAAAAAAGGATATAATACGCTTATATATTACAAAATGATAGCCCAAGCGAGGGCGACGTCTTTTATGTGGTATCGGTTGATTGAAGTATTAACGAACTAAAGTGAATAGAGCTGGGTTTTTGTGGTGTTTTTTTTAAACCCCACCAAGCACTGACCTTGTTCAATCTAAGTGGGATTGTCGACCTTGAAGTTTCAGGCACGTGGACAGATTACCCCCGTCTCGTCTGCATTTCTTACCTTTCCACCGGTCTATACATTATCACAGATAACAATAGTTTGCATTAAGAATTTCTTGTTCCTTTTGTGAAATAGTGATAGACAGGATTATATGTTTTATCACATCGACCACATGTGAAGCAAGACAGCTGTGTTCCTCCCTCATCAAATATTTTATCAAATCATCTATAAATCAACAACATTGAAACCATTGGTTTTTGTTTTCAAACAGACGTATGCCTCAAAACGTTTTAAAGAAAACTGTGATTGTGTAATTGGACCGAGAGGGGAGGGCAGGAAAAATGAACGCAAGTGACAAAGACCATAGACAAGTGGGAGAGGATCACGTTTCATTGTATCTGTAATGTAGGTATGTGGGAGCCAGTAGAACAGCAACGAAGTTTTAACTAAAACCTTGGGGAGCTCATAGTGAAGGATGGTGCATGCAAAGCTTGAGGACCATAAACCTATGTATTCTAAAAATCAATGACAAAAAAAGACAAAAGTCAGTGGATGTACATGTATTCGGATTAAAAAGGCTGCTAACGTCTCGCCACCAAAGAAAGGGTATAATGTTGATCTCCCTTCAAACTCAGGGTTGTTTGCATCTTCGTGATGCGTAATACATATCAGTGCTCACCTCCTAACTATGCATGTCTGCAAAATTGCGAATGCCCACATTACATGTATAGTAAGCAAAATTAGAGAGGAAGAATTTTGTTGTAGCAAAGAGTTCTATTCAAACAAAAATTACCCGACTTCCTTAAACTCGAGTTTTAACAAAGTTGAGTACTTTTGTCTCCAGACTTCAGAGTGATGGACACAAAAGTCTTTTATTGGGCAGGATATTTCTGAAAAATGAAGAATAGCGAAAGCTGCGGTATTAAATTAGGGGCGCATAATTATATACGGAAAATGAAGAGAGGTTGGAGGTACAATATCGTATTCGGACAGGTATATCCGATTAATGGAAAGTGCTGGGCTCCATGATATCACAATTTTCAGTGGCGGTGGTGATGGATAGAATTTTTTTTTTAAAAAATAAAGAATAGTTACGGTCACATTATCCCATTTGGAAGGGAGAGGGATAGAGGGGAGAGGGGAGGGGATATATCAGCAGAATGAAGAGGACGATGTTCGTGGATATTCTTTGAATGGCCCGCTTGACACGACCATAAATTAATATGTGGGAAAGAGAGAATGGAAAGCCTAATAGGGAGTGGTTTGATATCGGTACATTTTGCATTTTACTTTGAAATGAATGAAGATAATAATGTGGATTTTGGAGGGAAGAGAAGAGAAAGGGAAGGAGAGAGAGAGAGAGAGAGAGAGAGAGAGAGAGAGAGAGAGAGAGAAAGATTAATGATCACTATTCTTCTAGCCTCTCTGTTCTGTTGTTAGCTTCGAGGAAGAATTGAGCGTAAAATGTGATTAAATTCTGTCTCACAGTTCATTCATTTGATCAGTGTCACAAACTAGGCTGCTCAAACATCACTGGCATTTTTTTACAAAATACATCAGACCACTAGCCCAAATCGTATGACCTCATCAGTGTTTCATATATATATCTAACGTGATTTAAACGTAAATTGGAAGATAAACCTCTTGTTTAGCTATGTAGCGTACATCGAAGGTACAGATGGCTGGGTGATAAGATGAAGCAGGAGAGAAAGAACGAATCATTTCACTTTATGTATCGTGAGACTAGATAGAGAGAGGATACAGGATACTGGCCATTTGCACCTGGTGTGAATGTCTGTGAATCATGGGCTTCGCGTTACATAAACATAACATAAAAAATTTCAGAACGCTAAATATGTTTCGGCTCTAGAGTCATTTTCAGTTATAAGTTTTGTTCTGTCTTGATGATGGTTTCCAGAACACGATCTTACTCTCCTGTGTCATTCAGAAGATTGCTTTAAGTTTCGTGATTGTTCGTTGTTTTTGTTTTTTTTTAGTTTAACCAGTGCTGTGGCAAGTAGAGTCTAGTTAAAACACTTGAAGAAGTGTATTTCAAAATGTACATATTAACATACCAAAGCAAGATGCCCGAATGTTTAGTTATATACAACCATGTACGCCCTCGTTTGCCCCCTTAGAGTAACAGGCTTAGTTACCAATGCCTGCAGTGAGAACCAAATTATCTTGCTAACGTTCTGTGGAAACTATACATAAAGCTTGTCAAACTACACTCAGCAATATGTCGGCAAGACTGTTATCGAGACACGCACATCTCCAATACTATTGCCACTCATGGGAATTTTTCCCTACATTAGGGCAAAGTTGTTTCACGTAAATTTTTGAAAAAAGAGAATATGAAATGCAGGATAAAGTGAAGATAATTCTTACTGACAGCAATATGTTGGATTTTTCCCATGAAATTTTGTTCCAACATCACGCTTAGGAAATGTATGGTAAGAAAATCACTACACATGAAGGAGAAAAGCATACGACAAAAATGGCAAAACTGAAAACTAATCTTTCGACTTTGCAGCAGATTGCACAAATCTGCAGAAATCCTTGGACTAAAGCCCTAACTAATCGGCTTTTTAAAATAGACTCAGCAAGATTTAAATATAACTCAAAGCTCAAACTGTGTGAGGTTCAGGCATATAAGTGATATCTGCGAACTATAAGAACAGTCTGAACGAAGTCAAAATGCAATGCTATTTCATGACCAAACACGCAGTCTTCGGGTAGGAAATCTTCACGATGTAATTTCAAGACTGGAAATCAAGGCTAGCATTCTGTAACGTTTGCAAAGCAGACGGAGAAATCGGTGTTATTCTGGTAATAAAACTTTACTTGGAAGTTTTATTGTTGCCGACTAATAATATCACATATATTTACACTGCCGAACCCTGTGACGTCAAGCCCTTTTTACCTATTGGTGGATGTAAAGAAAACTTTTGCGTCATAATGGCACATCCAAGGCCATTATATTTCATAATTATTACTCTAGGCCTATATGGTAACAGCAGGGAAAAAAATGTATTCTTAATTCACACCGCTGGTTTGTACAGACGTACAGTATTTACTTTAAGCTATCTAGTATCTACAGGATTACTTCTACGGAAAAGAGTATAAAACACTTTTCTGTATTTTGTACTCATCTTTAAGTAGACAAACAGGTTTAGTGAGGAATTCATGTCTTGGACCAATGAAGCAGACACAACGAAAGCACTAAACAAGTTTTTATAGACCTCTACAGTAGTGACTTCAGGGTCAACCACGCCCCACAGGATCGCCGTGGTCACTGGGAAGTAGCAGACGATAAAGATGACGCAGATAAATATGATCATCTGAGATACCCTGCTGTCTCGGTGGGAGATAGTGTCCGAACTGATCGTAGTCCTCTTCCGCCATTTACTTTTCTCTGCCAGATTGGCAATGAGAGCTGAAGTGAGGGCAACAACTGCCAGATATGACCCAACCTGCAAGAAAACGGTGATGGAGTCGCTAATGGCATTCACGGAGACACTGTCTGCACTTGTGATGAGTTCTAGGATGGTTCGGTTCCGGGATGGGTTGTATATCCATTCTAATCTGTTTGTATAGTAAGTAGGAGCAGATGCTAGGGCCATAAGCACGTAGATTATGACAACAGCAAGGATGTTCCGCTTGGGCGTTATCAAAGTCTTTACTTTCAGTGGTGTTAACACGCAAAGATATCTCTCCAGCACAATGTAGACCGTCAGCCAGTTCGTAGTGAGAATGAACCAGCCGTATGGTGCCCCAAAAGCTAAGACGCGGATGCCCAGGACATCAAAGTTCAAGTCATCTGGGAGCACTATGGGATTCAGGATGATCTGAAGGATTTTGACCAGGAGGGAAGCCAGGTCGGAGATAGTCATCGCCAGCAGAGAGATGTTGGTCGTGTCCGAGAAACCCAGCTTGACAAAAACGATGACATTGATGATGTTGGTGGCAATCCCCACAGCTATGACAAGGGAGTTGATAGTCAATGAGTTGACAGTCAAGACAATCTGAAACATGGCGTCACTGACAATGGGATGAACTGTACTTCTAGATTCTAGGCCTCTGCCACCCGTGCAATTACTGAAAATGTCCACCTCTAGTAGGATTAGGCTTGTTTTCTGGTCATTAAGAACCATGGCTGGTGAAGGTCTGTGGTCTATTGATACTTTTACTGTGAACCTTGTTTATTTCCAAAGTTAAAGTTGAGATTTAGTAGAGCTATACTGAATTTCAGATTTCATGTACAAGTATACTTCTTACTTGCACTCTGTTAAAGAATATTTCAAACGACGTTCACAGATTATTTAGATAAGGATATGAGTAACACTTTCTTCAGAATGAGGTACCGTATGCTTCTGACTGAACTTTGTACGTAAACTTAAAAGGGTGCTCAAAGTGGTTTAAGCTTCAATTAAAAATTACAAATAACTTTGAGCTCTTTGTGTCGACACTACAAACCGTAAAGATTAATATTTCAAAAAAAGCACGACAGCTTTTGGAATCTTTTGTGTGAGATTAGTGGCTATACTATACTGCGACGTCTTATTTCCTCCTTAGGGGAACGTCTAAATATTATTGACAAATAAAGAAAGCGTAGTGCATAGTTTTCAGGATCGATACAGTCCAAGCTGGAACTACATTGTATAACCAAAGAAATAAAGTAGTTCATTTATAGATTTTGATGTAATATTATAGCGGTATCGGTAAGTAAGAGAGCTAGTCAAAAGTCGTCATTATGGCAGGTGTATTTTCTTTAGATTAGACGGTGTAACCAATTGCAAAGAAAATGATGAAACGAAAATTGTAGCTTTGCGTGGACTTCAATGTAAAGTTTGTTTCATGTATTTAAAATTAGTAGAACCGTGATATCCTAAGTGGGATAAGTTATTCACATTCGTCCAATTTTGCTCAATTATTCTCCTCATCCCCCTACCCCTGTCTTTTCGGGTACCTACGTGTCCACAAAATGAAAGGAAAATACCCATACTGATAACAAGTCTAGCAAATAACTGAACATCAGAGAAGATGAATAGCTGTATAACCCAGTTAGCCTTTCGTGGGCAAAGCTTGCAATTACAATTTTTATTTTACCATGCCTCAAAACAGGTCATTAAATGAAAGTGCTAAACTACCATACATACGTGTGTTGGTCTCCCACTCAATGCTGAGTCACCAACGAAGAGAAAGAGGAAGGTAAACAAAGTCTGAATGCGTTTGATTATAAATATATTATGATTCACCAAACTTAGACACTATCTTTATCAGAGGTCGTGGTGTAAAAAGCTGAACAAGGTTATTGTAATATGAATCCAGACCAAAAATGTGGTACCTATGTATCCCGGTCGCAAGGTATAATATAGTATTCTATAGCAAGGGGGAGGAATGTGAGCTCAGTCTGACAAGTTTTTCGATGTTATATATTGTTTTAGAAAGTGTGTCACCAGGGATTTTACCCAATTACTGTGGTGGATTAATTTTGAGAGGATACGCCGAAAAAACCTACACTAGAAAATTTCATGTCCCTACCGGGCATTGAACCCAGGATATTTCAGCTTGTAAGTCTCAACGTGCTACCACTACACCATAGGGACGCTAACTTCACAGCAATTTAATCCGTATACACCTACTGCCTGAATCGGTCCCTAACTTTTACGTGTGAACGTGTGATCCTGACACAATTCGCGACTGTTCACATAGGCGAAGACACAATATACGACGGAGCAGCACGTGAGTAGATAATGCATTATGACAACTACAATCACACAATACACAATGTACAATATTGTCAATTAAGATAGAATATAGACCATTCATTTACATGTAAACCATTCATTCACTACACTTATTCTTTCTTCCGTAATTACTAACTAGCCCAGCACTAAATCTACATAATATGAATTTGAATCGAGTGAATGGGTGGAGAGGATGGATGAATGAAGATAAGCGAGCAAGCGAGTGAGTGCATAAGCAAACGGACGGCCGGGCGGGTAAGCGATTAACTGACTGACTGACTGACTGACTGACTGACTGACTGACTGACTGACTGACTGACTGACTGACTGACTGACGCGCCTCCTGGTGGAGACCAGAACCAAAACTCTGGTCTCGGTCAAAAGGTTGGAGCAGCAAACTGGCTGAAAGGATGCTCTGGGAGACTTGCTTTACTGAAGGAGTTAAACCTTTCTACTAAAATGTGGCAAAGGCCGAAAACAGCTCCTACATACTCAGAGGAAGTTGGAGATACACAAGAGAGTTAATGATATTCGTATTATTTATTACTAATAAGGTAAAAAAAAATCTTTGAGGCAAAATAGAGCATAAAGTAGAGCAAGCTGGTAATCTCCCTTGCATACTGCTATACTCATATAGAAATATACAAGGGAGTGAAGAATTTTCAAAGGATAATTTGTTGTATATCCATATGAAATCTTCCTCTTCTCAGGTCATTTTCCGTTCATCTGAGTCATCAATCAAATGTTTGTAGATCTCCAGATCTAATCAAGTTCTGATAAGGATGCACAAAGTATGCAATTAGAGGGTAAAATAGAAGTGCAGATTTTTCAGAATTTAAGTTCCCTTATCGGACTCAACAAAACACAATATCTATCAAATTCCTATTATACAGGGGCGTAGTGACCATGTAATCTATGAATCTGAGATTACAAGTTAATGTCGTGTTTTTCCAACACAGTTAAACTAATCTGAAATTTTTTGTAAACATTACAAACATCACGCTCCTGCCACTTCACCTACAAGCCATTTACAAACATAGACAACACGACTTTGTCACGGTTAGCTAGTTTTACCCGCCGATAATCTGAAAAGCCATACACTGTCTCACAGATTCGGCGTTCCCAAATCTACAGTGTATTGCATCTAAGGTTCTGTCAGGAGAGAAACTATTAAGAAAAGAGTGGCAAGTAATCTGAGGGGAAACTAGATTACCCACTGTGGTGACTGTTATTGTTTTCTTTTTGCTCAAGAACTGCAAACCCCTTTCAGAGAATACCTTTCCGGGTTTTTCTCAGGGTTGCCAGATTTACCCTTTCGGAGCAAAATACTAGAATTTTTACTTCTTTTTTAAGAGCCTTTGGCTCCCAAATAACTGAGGGGTTATTTGGCTCGTTTTTTTTATTTTGTCTCCAACGGAATTTAGGTCAAAATTATTTTATTTATATTCCTCTGGTATTGTATGCATTTCAAGTGGCAGGGCTTCTGTCGTTACTGGATCAATGAAAACCCATTAAAGAACGAACTCAAAACTGCATACATTTAACTGTCGTTCCTCTTGCTCTAAATTTTGCAGAAAGGCTGATGAAAATTGTAATACAGCACTCATGTACATATATCTAGTAGCAAGGCAGTTCGTAGTAAATGTCTTGTCTTATGCAAAAACTAATTCCCAGTAGGCCATAGACGGTTTCAGACAGCTGGTTGGATGTAAGTGCTAGATTACCAATATATCACCCTCGCTACGTCCCTGCTGTCTGTGCCCATATATACACCACATGTATTGAATTTTTATGTGAAAAAATCTTGCGGTTAAGTGACTGTATTTCCTACATTTCCTTCTCATACACCAACATGTATCTGGGCAGGTCTATAGACAGGTCCTGCCCAAGATCCATGGGAGCGCCACATCCACATCAGTGGCGATGTCCCCACGAAGGTCCGACAGATGTGGCAGCTCACGCGGGGCAGAGAGCTCATGGTCAATGGCTCAGAGGCGGAGCATGTATGGGGACAGCCATGTACTGGGTCTCGTGCTTCACTTATAGTTAGGATGACGACACATACAGGATTAATGGTCAGTTGTCCATGGTGTCAGCGTAGTCAACACATGCAGCGGAAAACGTATTTTCAGCAGGTTCCAGAATTTCAAAGTTCAGTCCAGTAGTTTTTAGGCTGCTCTTAGGCAGTTCTAAATACACTGATAAAATGGAAACGTAGGCTTATGACCAAATGTCTCTGTACCAACTCTGCGACTGGAAAATTCTCATGTCATTTCGCCCTCTTAATTTCGGCACCTGAACCCTTGTGGTGCCATGGTAGAATTAACTATACCTTCCGCTCGCTACGATTGAGTGCGGCGATAGAATAATTTTTAAATTAGGATCTTCTTGGAAGCGCCGAGCGCGGCAGTCGAATTTGTGCAGCCTTGATTTCTGGCAACAGGTCATCACAACGGACAACTGACACACGTAACCGTAATGCCAGTAAAACTAGGTCATACAGCCAGCGATTGCATAGCACATGACTAGCCAGCGCAACCAGTGTTAAATCCTTTTTCTAGTCAAGATAAATTGTTAAGCATCATAAAAGTATACAGTGAGGTTATATGAGCAGTCGAATTCCCTATCGATGGTTACTTTTACAGGCAGAAGTGGTTACTTTTACAGGCAGAAGTGCTATAAATCTTTGGCATCAAGATATATCGTTAGCGTATGCAACTAAGGCACATAACTGTCTCATTTATGTCTAACTCCTGGAGTGATGCCCCCCTGATAAACGGCATTTTCAAGGCAATGTCTCCACATACTCTAACAACATCACTGCTATCACCTTGTAACTTGCCAACTAGTAAACTCTAACAACATCACTGCTATCACCTTGTAACTTGCCAACTAGTAAACTCGAGATTTCGGCCAGGTGAGACATCAGCACCATCATCAGCAGCAGCGTCATCGACATTATTGTCATCATCTTCATTGGCATCCTTAGCAGTAATGGTGACAGCGACCTTATAATAGACAACCTAAAATTTCGAACAGATCGGAATGCCGTCGCAGAAATCAGGAATTCGAATCCTCCCTGCCTCCTGATTTCTCCACCATTTTTCTCCTTTCGGCGTTTGTGTTTTCAGCTCTTGCCTCTTCTCTGACCTCACTTGGTTTTTTTTTTTTTAAATGATTGCCTGCTACTATTAATAAGGCGCTCACTTTCCACCTTTTCATGCTATCCATATAGATTAGATTGTCAACAGACTGAGTGTATCAAAGGATTATCAGCTCTGTTAACTCCCTTACGAGTATCGAACATCTGGTGAGTAGGCAATGATGTTTAACTCTTCTAAGATAGTAACACGGAGCCCAACCGAGACTCAGAAATAAACTGAAAGCAGACTCTTATGAATAGTTTACATTTTATATTTCCTATATCGCAAGTCCTCGGGAGAACAGAAAAACTTGCGATTAAAAGAAGTTGTAATTGTCAGTAACATGTATAGAGAAATTACAGTGTTATCTTATCTGAATAAGATTGCGAATTCACGGATTTTTTAAAATTAAGATTAAGCGGAGTCGACTTTAGACATACTGCTCTACAGAGCCTGTTGCATTCAGCCTAGATGTGTCATCTGGCATCACGTTCTATGGGCTTCACTGAGCCATCATCCTTTTTCGCAGGCTACAATGTTACATCAGCTCACCAGAGTATACTTGCACAGTGCACATCTCTCTTCCGTATAACCTGACAGTACCACAGTGTATAGCACATCCTTAAAAAAACCTTTACACAAGAAGCAGCAAACACCGAAATGAAATGCACTGATTAATGAAAACAATGGGCCCCAAAGGTCAGCAGGTCAGAATACTTACTGAACCATTGCTTGGGAATTTCTAAAGTGACATCCCTGGCTGGGCTGAACATGAGACGGAAGGAGAAAGGAGGAAGTAGTACGCTATAAACTTCAAACTGATAGCCCCAGCGAGGGCGACGTCCTTTATGTGGTATCGGTTGGTTGAAGTATTAACAAACTAAAGTGAACACCTCACCTCACCAAGAACTGACCTTGTTCGACCTAAGTGGGACCACGAAATTTCAGGTACATGGAGAGATTACCTTCATCTCGTCTGCACTCCTTACCTCTCCACCGGTCCATACACTAACACAGATAACGACAGTTTGTGTGAAGAATTTCTTGTTCCTTTTGTGAAAGGTTGATGGACAGGGTTAAATGTCTTATCACATCGACTACATATGAAGCAGGAAAGCTGTGTTCCTCCCTCACCAACTATTACTATTATAATAAATTTATTCACAAATAAAAAACATGACACCATTGTTTGTTGGGTTGTTTTGGTTTTTTTTTCAAACTGACGCATTCCTTAAAATATTTTAAAGAAAAGTGTTCTTGTTTGCTTTTGGCAGGAGATGAGAGGGCAGAGAAAATGAGTGCCAGTGACCAAGTGGAAGAGGGTTCACGATTTACTTTCTTTATGCAACAGCTTATGGGAAACAGTAGAATGGCAACAAGGCTACAACTAAAATATTGGGGAGCTCACAGTGAAAGATGGTTCATGCAAAGCTTGAGGTCCAGATACCTATGTATCCCAAAAATCAGTAACAAAAAAAAAAAAGTCATTGGATGTATTCGGAATATAAAGGCTGCTAACATCTCGCGACTAAATGGCATATGCGTATTTTCCCGTCAAAATCACGTTGTTTGCATCTTCGTGATTCGTAATGCATATTAGTACTCGACTCCTAACAATATTATTATGTTTGCAAAACTGTGAATGCCCTTAATACATGTATAGTAAGCAAAATAAGGGAAGAAGAATTTTGGTGTAGCAAGGAGTTGTATTCAAACAGAAAAACTTCGATTTTTTTTTAAAACATGAGTTTTGACAAATATGAGTCCTTTTGTCTCCAGATTTCAGAGTAATGGACACAAAAGTCTCTTATTTGGTAAGATATTTCCCAGAAATGAAGACTGGCGAAAGTTACTGTATTAAATTAGGGGTGCATAATTACGAGAGTTGATCATAAAAATGTTTGTCACACTATGAAGGAATAATCCTAGAGCCTCAAAATTCACACATACAGTACATTGCTAATAGGCAAGAAGGTGTGCAAAATTTACGGAAATTCCGATAAGCGGTTTTTCTTCTAGAACGTTATAAAGTGCACGACCCTTGCAAAGACTGACATATCACTTGAAAAGCATCACGTTTCAGCAGATAACATCACCTGAAGATGGAAAAACACGAAGTGCGGTCCGTGATAAAGTTCTTGCATCTTGATGGGAACGCTCCACAGGAAATATCTGACAAAATATCTGCCATTTACAAAGAGAAATGCTCATCATATCAGGTGATAACCTACTGGGTAAGAAAGTTTAAGTGTGGGTACTGGACTTGGAGTGTTGAAGATGAGTCAAGATCAGGAAGTCCAGTGTCTGCTGTGACAGAAAGAAATTTGTCGATAGTGAGGAAGTTAGTACTGGAGGATAGGAGGTGAATATTCGAGACGTTGTGAAGAAAACAGGTCTTTCTTATGGATCTGTGGAGAACATTCTTCATAAGGAGTTGAATATGACAAAACTTTCTGCGAGATGGGTGCCACTCCTACTCACTCCTGATATGAAGAAGGAAAGAAAACGATGAGGTCAAATGCTGCTCAGATTGTGTCGTGAACAAACTAATTTCTCCGAGAGGCTGGTAATCATGGACGACACATGGGTGTTTCTTTTTTTTCATCTTGAAATGAAATGTCAGTCTAAACAGTGGAAGACTCCCTCTTCACCTCCATCAGCGAAGGCACGAGTGCAAGCATCGGATGTGGAGGTCATGCTTTCTGTGCTTTGGGATCAAGAGGGCATCATACTCACTGACTATCTCCCAAAGAATAGGACCATTACTTGGGACTATTACTCCCAAAGTATTTTGAGTGGTGGTGGGGGAAGGGGGGGGGGGANGGGGGGGGAAGATATATATAAACAAAAAAGTAGTCAGGGTCACAATAACACTTTTGGAGGGAAGAGGGATGGGGGTAGGGGGATATATCAGCAGAATAAAGAGGATGATGTCCTAGAATAATCTTTGACTGGCTTGCTTGACATGACCATCCTAATAATATGTAGAAAAGAGAGAATGGAAAACCTACAAGAAGACGGTTTGATATCAGTACATTTTAAATTTTACACCGAAATGAATGAAGATAATAATGTATATTTTTGGAGGGCAGAGAGAGAGAGAGAGAGAGAGAGAGA
>JAWQUT010000232.1:63950-80408 GCA_033807755.1 Ellobium chinense
AGACAGACAGACAGACAGACAGACAGACAGACAGACAGACAGACAGACAGACAGACAGACAGACAGACAGACAGAGAGACAGAGATAGAGACAGAGACATAGAGAGAGTGACAAAGAGAGAGAGACAGAGAAATTAATGATCACTTTTTTTTCTAGCCAATTGTCCAATTATTAGCTTCGAGGAAGAATTGGGCTTAAATTTTGATTAAATTCTGTCTCACCTTTTATTTATTTGATCAATGTAACAAATTAGGCTGCTCAAATATCACTGGCAATGTTTTTAATACATCAGACCACTAGTCCCATCGTATGACCTCATCGTAGTTTCATGTATCTAACATCATTTAGTTGTAAATTGTAAGATAAATCTCTTGATCAGTTACGTAATGTACATCGAAGGTACAGATGGTTGGGTGATAGCATGAAGCAGGAGAGAAAGAACGATACATGTGACAAGTCATTTTATGTATCGTGAGACTAGATAGAAAGAAGAAGGTACTGGATATTGGTCATATGCATCTGGTGTGAATGTCTCTGAATCATGGATTTCGTGTTACAGAAACATAGTATCAAAGTTTCAGAGCGCTAAAAATGTTTCGGTTCTAGAGCCATTTTTACTTTTAATATAAGTTTTATTCTGTCTTACATATGGTTTCCAGAACAAGATCTTACTCGCCTATGTCATTCAGAAGATTGCTCTAAGTTTCGTGATTTTTTATTTTTGTTTTTTTAATTTAACCAGTGCAGTGGCAAGTAGAGTCTAGCTAAAACACTTGAAGAACTGTATTTTAAAATGTACAAAATAACATTCCAAACCCTCCTGAGTATCAAGACTGGAAGGATGGTAAGGCCTCATGTACATATGCCCATATTCAGTAGCGAGTTTTCGAAGTTATTATAAGGATAGATATGGGATGGGCCTCTGACCCATGCCTGCCCAATGAACAGAGGTGAATAAAAACATTAAAAAAAAAAACCAAACAAAATCATGCCAAACCAAGATGCCCTTATGGATATTTTTAAATGTACTAATTATCTAGTCATACTCATTACACAACCATGTACGCCCTCGTTGCTCCCTTCAAATAAGAGTCTTAGTTCCCAATGCCTGCAGTGAGAACGAAATTCTCTTCCTAACGTTCCGTGGAAACTGCACACAAAGCTTGTCATACTACACTTAGCAATCTGTCGGCAAGACTGTCTTCGAGGCACGCACATCACCAGTAGTATTGCTACTCATGGGAATTTTGCCCTACAGTAGGGCAAAATGGCTTCACGTAAGCTGTTGGGAAAAAAAATCATGAAATGCCTGGTAAAGTGAAGAAAATTATTATTGACAGCAAAATTGTAAGATTTTTCCCATCAAATTTTGCTTCAACACCATGCATAAGAAATGTAAGGAAAAAAATATCACTTTACTATAGGAGAAAAGCATACGGCAAAAATGGCAACATTAATAACTAACCACTTGACTGTGCAGCAGATTGCACAAATCTGCAGAAATCCTTGGACTAAAGCCCTAACTAATAGGCTTCTCAAAAAGACTCAGCAAGATTTAAATATAACTCAAAGCTCAAACTGTGTGAGGTTCAGGCATAAATGTGATATCTGCGAACTATAAGAACAGTCTGAACGAAGTCAAAATGCAATGCAGTTCCATGACCAGAAACGCAGTCTTTGAGTAGAAAGTCTTTGTAATGTAATTTCAAGGCAATAAAGGCTAGCATGCTGTAACATCTGCACAGCAGGTCGAGTGTTATTCCGGTAATAAGGCACAAAATTCACTTGGCGGAAGTTTCACAGTTGGCTATTGATAACATCATACATTTTTACTCTGCTGAACCCTGTGACGTCAAGCCCTTTTCACCTATTTATGAATGATAAAAAAAAAAATATAAAGTTGGCGTCATGAAGGCAGATCCAAGGCCATTATATTGTATAAGGTAACAGGAAAACAAAATCGTGTATTTTCAATTCACACCGCTGGTTTGTACAGACGTACTGTATTTACTTTATGCCATCTAGTACAGTAGTAGCTACAGGATCATTTCTACGGAAAAGAGTATAAAACACTTTTCTGTACTTTGTACTCATCTTTAAGTAGACGAACAGGTTTAATGAGGAATTTATGGCTTGAGCCAATGAAGCAGACACGACGAAAGCACTAAACAAGTTTTTATTGGCCCCAACAGCAGTGACTTCAGGGTCAACCACGCCCCACAGGATCACAGTGGTCATTGGGGAGTAGCAGACGACAAAGATGACGCAGATAAATATGATCATCTGAGATACCCTGCTGTCTCGGTGGGAGATAGTGTCCGAACTGACCGTAGTCCTCTTCCGCCATTTACTTTTCTCTGCCAGATTGACAATGAGAGCCGTAGTGAGGGCAACCACCCCCAAATATGACCCAGCCTGCAAGAAAACGTTGATGGAGTAGATCATGGCACTTTCGGAAACACTGTCTGCACGGGCGATGAGTTCTAGGATGGTTCTGTTCCTTGATGGATTGTATATCCATTCTAATCTGTTTGTATAGTAAGTAGGAGCAGATGCTAGAGCCATAAGCACGTAGATTATGACAACAGCAAGGAAGTTCCGCTTGGGCGTTATCAACATCTTTACTTTCAATGGTGTTAACACGCAGAGATATCGCTCCAGCACGATGTAGACTGTCAACCAGCTTGTGGTGAGAGTGAGCCAGCCGTAGGGTACCCCAAACGCTAAGAACCGGATGCCTATAACATCAATGTTCAAGTCATCTGGGAACACTATGGGATTCAGAATGATCTGAAGAATTTTGACCAGGAGGGAAGCCAGGTCGGAGATAGTCATCGCCAGCAGTGAGATGTTGGTCGTGTCCGAGAAACTCAGCTTGACAAAAACGATGACATTGATGATGTTGGTGGCAATCCCCACAGCTATGACAAAGGAGTTGATAATCAACGAGTTGACAGTCAAGACAATCTGTAACATGGCGTCACTGACAATGGGATACATTGTACTTCTAGATTCTAGGCCTCTGCCACCCGTGCAGTTTCTGAAAATGTCCACCTCTAGTAGGCATAGGCTTGCTCTCTGGACATTAAAAGTCATGGCTGGTGAAGGTCTGTGGCTTGTTGATACTACTGCAGTGAACCTTGTTTAATCCCAAATTTAAGGGCTAAAGTTGAGATTCATTGGAGACATACTGAATTTCAGATTTAATGTACGAGTAAACTTCTTACTTGATTCTTTCAAACGACGTTCACGGATTATTTAGACAAAGATATGAGTGTTACAATTTTCTGAATAAGGTAGGCTACTAACTAAACTTTGTACGTAAACTTAAAAGGGTGCTCAAAGTGAGTTAAGCTCCAATTAAACTCATAAATAACAATTAGCTTTCTGTGTCGACATCACAAGCCATAAAGATCAATGATTCAAAAGAATCATGACCTCTCTTGGAGCCTCCTGTGTGGGATTAGTGGCTAGTTGGCTCAGAGGAACTTGTCTACGTAATAAGGACAAATATAAAGAAAGCGTAGTGCATCGTTTTCAAAATCGATAAATTCTATGCTAGAACTACATGGTATAATCAACGACAAAGGGTAAGTAATTTATAGACTTTGGTGTAATATTATGGCTGTATCAGCATTTGCAAAGCTAGTCAAAAGCTGTTATTTTGGCAGGCATATTTCCGAAAGATTATACAATATAACCAGCAGCAAAGAAAAAGATGAAACGAAAATTGTTGCTCTGCGTGAACTTCGATCTGGAGTTTGTTTCATGTATTTACAATTAGTGGAACCACGATCTCCTCAATGGGATACGTTAATCACATTATTCCAATTTTGCGCAAATATTCTCCTCATCCCCCACCCACTTAAACTTTCTCGGGTACCTGCGCGTCCACAGAATGAAAAGAGAGTACTCATCCTGATAACAAGTATAGCAAATAACTGAATATTGGAGAAGATGAATAGCAATTTAACCCAGTTAGCCTTTAGTGAGCAAAGCTTGCAATTACAACTTTATCATTACCCATAACAGGTCATTAAATGAAAGTGCCAGACTACCATACATATGTGCGAAGGCCACCCCCTCAACACTGACTCACCAACGGAGAGAAAGAAGAAGACGAACGAGATCTGAATGCGTGTGATTAGTAGTGCAGTATGATTCACCAGACTCAGACGTATGGTTATCAGAGGTCGTTTTGTAACTGTTTAACAAGTTCCCAAAGATATGAACCCAACCAAAACTGTGGCGAAAATACAACAGCAACAGGTGACTATACAGTAAATGCTTGATAACACGAATTCCAGGGGACCATAGAAATGTGTTCGTGTTATCAAGAATTTGTGTAAAGAAGAGTACATTGGAAATAAAGGAGATGGCCCATTTTTACGCATAAATTCTTGTTCCGGTGACGTCACGACGTAAGCAAGGCGCACACGGCACTGATGATACCAAAATCCAATGGATAAACCAGTCCGGGCGTTTACGTTACAGAAGACTCAGTGGAGGGGTGGGGGGTTCATGTCCGGCTAAGTGGACGGGGGAGGCAAAGCCATTACGTAGCGAGAGGGGTGCTGGTGGAGCGTCGTGGGTGGAAAACGTCGCGCTGGCAGTGCAAACGAAAAAGGAGAGTTCAAGTAAAAACAACGGTGCGACCCAAAAATTGTTCGCGCAATCGAGATCCTTTTGAATTTTAGTTTGTGTAAACGGAATTTGGAATGCATAGATTATACAGTGAAAAAAAAACAAACAGGGGACATGTTTTGTTCGTGTAAACAGAAATTTCGCGTTAAACGGGTTTGTGTTACGTGAAGTCTACTGCAATTATAAGCATTATAACAACTACATACACACAATACACAATGCAGGCTACAGTTTTCAGTTCACGTAGAATATAGACTTCTAATTTGCATTTATAACCGTTTCTTTTTTATTTTTTTTTGTGTCGCTTAGATCTGGCTTAGCGAAAACACAAATCACTTACTGTACTTCCGCAATTGTCTCTTGGTAAAATTACAGTAATATAAAATAAAATAAAATAATTAATACAATACAATACAATACAATACAACACAACACAACACAACACAACACAACACAACACAACACAACACAATACAATACAATATAATATGATATAATATAATACATAATATACATTTATAACCGTTCATTCCTTACATTTATTCTTTCCTCTACTAACTAGCTCAATAATACATGTACTTACTGACAGTTTTGTAACACATCTTGAACCAAGTGAATGTGTGAGTCAGCAAAGGGGATCGAGTGGGTGAGTGAGTGAGTGAGTGAGTGAGTGAGTGAGTGAGTGAGTGAGTGAGTGAGAGTGAGTGAGTGAGTGAGTGAGTGAGTGAGTGAGTGAGTGGATGGGCGGGCGGGCGACTGACTGACTCATTCACTGATCATCTTCCTTTCAGCTTGAACGACTGGGTCACGTGTTCTGGGATCAAGATTCCGGATGTTTACTAATCGTCTTGCTCCATCCAGACCTAGGAGCGGCTGCTGGTGGAGACAAGAACTGGGACTCTGTACAGGACCACAAGATGCGGGCAGTGACCTGACTGAAAGGGTGCCCGCTTCCCCTGGGAGTGTTGCTTTACTGGTAGATACAGCATTAAACTTTTCACTAAAGAGTAACAAAAGTCGAAAACAATAGAGTTAACAGCCCTGCATACTCACCGGAAGTTAAAGATACACAAAGGATTTGATAAAATTTTTAAACTTAGATAATAATATTTTAATAGCTTTGAGGCAGGAAATAACGTAAAATACAGCTTGCTGATAATCTCCCCGGCAATTTCACAAGCAGTTAGAAATAGACAAAAGACTTAAGAATTTTCAAAGAATGTTTTTATTAAATTATTTATTAAAATTATATTAATTGTTACGTTACGTATATTATATTATTTATATAATTAATATATTATTGTATTTCCATGTGTAATCTTCACCTCGTCAGATCAAATCTCATTCATCTGAGTCATTAATCAAATGCTTGCAGATGTCCAGACCTAGTCAGATTCCGATAAAGATGCACTTGGGACGCAACTAGAAGGTAACACAATGGTGCAAAATTTCGCACTTTTAACTTCCTTCCCCGGGCACAACAAAATACAATCTTTATCACATGCCCATATAATAATTATTATATTTCATATGCATTGAAGTTTTATGTGAAAAAGCTTACGATTAGGTGACTCTACTTACTTCAGTTGCGTTCTTTTGTTACTTTCTCTATTTCCTTCTCACACACCTACATGTACCTCGCCAGGTCTAGAGACATGTCGTGCCTAATATCCATTGAAGTGTCAGATCCGCATCAAATGGCAATGTCCCTACGATGGTCAAATAGAATTGGAAGCTGACACGGGAAAGAGAACTCATGGTCAACGATTCAGGGGCGGAGCTTGTATGGGATACCGCCAAATATTGGGCCTCGCACGTTACCTACAGCCTGTATGATGACACCTATGTGATTATTAGTCAGTGGTCGATGGTGTCAGCGTGGTAGACATTCGATGTGGAAAACGTGTTTTATGCAGATTCAAGAATATCAGGCTTCAGTTTCTATCCAGTATGTTACAAACTTGCTCTTTGGCGGTTCTAAGTACATTGCTAAAATAAAACATAAGCTAATGACTGCATATTTCTCTGCCAACCTTGAGGTTAATAAATTTCCCCTTTTTTTCTAGTCATGATGAACTGATTTTATTAAACATAATTACAGTGATATCATTTCAGCAGTTGAATTTCCTACCTTCTGTTACTTTAGTTTTACTGGCATGATGGCTGAGAGCCTCATTCTAAGGTATGAAGAGCCTAAAGTATCTGGCATTTTGGCATGGAATTTTAAATAGTCCCTATAATATAAGAAAATTGGCCGTGGG
Source organism: Ellobium chinense (assembly GCA_033807755.1). Classification (NCBI taxonomy): domain Eukaryota; kingdom Metazoa; phylum Mollusca; class Gastropoda; order Ellobiida; family Ellobiidae; genus Ellobium; species Ellobium chinense. The sequence goes on from JAWQUT010000232.1 coordinate 70,856, forward strand.
ATTGGTGGGGTTGGGGAGGGGGGGAGGAGGAGGCAACGGCTGGATTTGAATTTCAAAGGCTTAGATAGGTGCATATGCTTTTGTAGGTGAGATTTAACCACTCAAGTATAAACTGTGTATTGTTGCTAAGTAGGTAGGGTTATAAATCCTGCTTACTGTGTGAAAAGGCCTAAAATAGTAGGTAGCCTGATTCACTGCCAAAGTTCTCCAAATATAATTGGTCTTGGGGCATTTTTCTTTGTGCCAAAATTTGGAGGAAGAGTTGAACAAAATTGTAGAAATTAATTTAGCATAAGATCACTGGATAAGTTAATGAGGGGTGTAAAAACCTTATATTGCCAACAGTGGAAAAACATTGGCATATACCTGCAGGTAGGAAGATGCCAACAACACCTGGTACTTTGGTATGGAATTTTAAGTAGTCCCTATAAAATCAGAAAACTGGTCATGGGGAGGGGGGAAAGGAGTTCGATTTGAAATTTAAAGGCTTTGATAGGTGCAAATAAATCTGTAGACTCAGAATAGGTGAGGTTTAGCCACTGAAATATGAACTCAGTGGTTGTTACTAGGTGGGTAAGGTTACCTGTTTATTGTGCGAAAAGGCCTTCACTGCCAAAGTTCTCAACATTTATTCAGTTTAGATGGCGTTTTTCTATGCGTTAAAGTTTGAAGGAAGAGCACACATCATGTGTGGAGAGTTTTTGGGCATGGAACCCCTGGAAAAGTTAATAAAAAGGGTAAAACCGTATATTATTTATAGCCAATAGTGAAGAAAAAAAAAAAATCGGCATCTTCATACCTCCAAGCGACATCGTCGGCATGTTCATCTAAGGGGTATAACTGCTTTATTTATTTCTAAGGCTAGGAGTAATGCTCCCTGGAGAGTAGCACTCCCCGGACAATGGTTCACTCTATGCTAACTGCTATCACCTTGACTCTTGCCAACCAGTTCGCTAGAGACTTAGGCCAGGTGAGACAGGCATATCATTATCAGCATCGCTGACATGATTATCATCACCAACGTCATCTTTGAATAGGCCTATTCATCGTTATAACCACTATGAGCAATGGAAACAGCCTCGCAAACTGCTTTGATATATATATAGACGCCATCATTGCTCATCACAAATTCGTGCTCCCATAATGAGAAGCTATTGATCTACCGAGGCAGTCACTGCCCTCCACACGATGTTATGTCTGTTCACTTGACAATGACATCATGATCAGTGATGATTAATAAAGAAAGCCCCTTAGCAAGACAATGCAGAATTCATGAAAAGAGAAAATTGGGCCAAATTTTAAAAAACGCATAAATAAATACGTCCAAAAGTACGTGAAGAAAGTAGGAAGACAGAAGAGAAAACAAAAACGATTTTAAAAAAAATAAAAATAAACAGCAGCCACTTGGCCAAGGATCGAACCTGATATCTCCAGAGTGTCGCTCAAGCGCTCTACTTACTAAGTAATCACGCAGACAGCAGAACGTGGTTACAAATTCGCATCACCCCGCTTGGACATCTGAATTCTCGATCCTTCAAACAAAACACATATCCTTCAAAGAAACTGAATGATTTCGATTTTAAAACCGTGGTTTTTGTTAAAATTTCAGTAAGTCTAGATACACAGTTACGGAAGGAAAGTCTCATAAAATGTATTTATCATCTATAATCTTAGTAAGATTAAATAGGAAAGTACATAATGTAAGAGAAGAGAAAATGAGGCCGAACAAAATAAACGCGCAAATAAATACATCAAACAAAACACGAAGAACTAAAGAAGTAGAAGGAAGAGAGATCGACCTCAGCATAATCAGCAGTAATGCAGCATAATAAACAGCTCCCTTATCATTATTGTTATTTTTATTATTATTATTATTATTGTTATCATAGCTCTATCCCCGCTCATCAGAACTTGTTCTTACAACAACGAAGCCTTTCATCTCTCGCGACAGCCAATGCATGGCCCTTCAGGTCAATGACCAAATCTTTTTGCTATTATATTATTATGTACTGTCGACTGCTGTCATTCAAGCCCTCATTTTCGTTGGCCATTTCGACTAACCTGTCTTGGATATAAGCATCTGAGTTAAAATGATACATTGCTTTCGATAGCCCATGACAAGTAAAGATTTTTTTTTTTTTTTGCCGTATCTCTTCCTTTGACTCATCCCCATGAAAACCCAGCTGGCGTCTCATGCTATTTCCTTTCCAGAGAATACGGGTTAACTCAATGGCTTATTCATGATGCTTATTCTTCCTTTACCAAACCTCTAACTCTGTCCTTAACTCTAAACTAACCAGTAAATGGGAAACTCCTGCGATTTCGCCGAAGGTATTGGTTCAAGGTAGGAACGACCGCGACAACTGCCAAAACAGCGATTATGACGATGCTGAGATGTGAGCGTCTAATCTAAGATCAATAGTGATCACGATAGGAGTGTAACAACGAGGTCAATCACTCTTGTATAACCGGACAGTTGCCGCTTAACGCCACTTAGCATTATTTTCATCCCAGTATACCAATTTTTCAAATCTGTGGAGGATACGGTGCCACTGCTATTTCAAAGACGTTGCCTAGCAGCATTAAGAAAATGACTGTCGTTGTTTTTTGGGAGATCCAGATATCCATTTTGGACAAAAATTGAATGATGATGTCGTTACTGGAGGTGTTAAAGTGGGTAATAACGATCTTCTACCTCCCCCTCTCTTCAGATATAGGCCGAGAACTCCGGTGTTCACGGCGTTGCTTAATTTCCTTAGTGGTATGGGCGGCTGTCTTCTCTTCGCTAAGATGCCGTGATATTGTACGATGATAAAATCTCCGTCTACCCCAAACTCATCGGCGGCGCGACCAGAGTCACATTCACTGGTTTGAACTACCGAAGTTGCAGCTTTGACCTTTGACCATCGGAGTTTTGATTGAGACTTAGCGAAGTCGATTGTATAATAGAATTAACTGCACAAAATCTAAGTGTATCATCTGACACTGTCTTCTGTAGGTTTCAGTGAACCATTGTTCTTTGCTGCAACCTGCGACATTACACCATCTCATCTGAGTAAACGTCGACATCCCCTTTCCCTATAGCCTAACGGTCCAGCAAAGTATCGTACATTGTCAAAAATTTACACAAGAAGGAATAAACACTAAAACCAAATGCACTGATCAGTTAAAATTATGGGTCCCAGATGCCAATGTTTTGCATTGAAAATTTGTTTCTGTTGTAAATTGTTGACAGACTGAGTAACATAGCTGTTTTGTCACATCAGCTGCAAAACTATGAAGCATGATGGCTGTATATCTCACCTGTTATTTTACTAAATCATCCATGGGCAGAGTTGGGCAGGATCACCAAAGAATCAGTTTAGATCAAGTTCAGTTGATTACGGGGAAAAAAAAACAACAACTCTAAAGTCAAGTTTAACTCAGTTCTATGTAAATTGAGTTGTTTTAGATCTGTTCCCCTTCGATTCTGAAATTGGCATTCAGATCTGATTTTCAAGGTAGATAGATGTGAAATGAATTTAAATTGAGATAGAGAATGAAAATTCAGATCCAGCATCTAAAAAAAAAAACCAAAAAAAACAACTATAGAACAGATCCATATCACTGATATCAGTTCGTCCAAAATGGATAAAGTTCACTTGGCCTGAAGTTAACAAATTGATGATCTCAGTTCTGCGCAACCCTGTTCATGAGCCGACAACATTAAAACCATTTTTTTAAAACCAGACTATAGTGTGTCCTAGAATATTTTAATGGAAAGTATGACTGAGTGCTTGGGGAAAGATGAGTAGGCAGGGAAAATGAACGCAAGTGACAGAGCAAGTGACAATAACTGCAGATAAGTGGAAGGAGGATCACGATTCATCTCCTCTGTGCCGTAAGCTTATATCGGAATCTGTAGGTAGAAAAGTATCAAGGCTACAACTAAAACACTTTGGAACCCCACAGCCAGGGGTAGTTCATGATAGCCTGAGGACTAATCCAGACAGGCCTAAGTATTCTTGCAATCAATACCACCAAACAAAACACATTGGATATTTTCGGGAAAAGAAAAGTGCTCATGACACGCGACAAAAGACCTCTCATATTTTTCTCTTCAAAATCACACATTTTTTTTTTAAACCTCATGTGTTGTTTTTCTCTTCAAAATCACATTTTTTATTTTTTTTTATTTTTGCATCTTCATGATTCAGAATTTTTATCAGTACTCAATTCCTGACAAAATAAGTTCGTAAAACTGATAATGCTCTCAATGCAATTAAAAACATTACAGAAGAATTTAGTTGTAGGAAAAAATCTGCATTCAAACAGAAAATCACGAATTTCTTAAAGACAATCTTGGCAAAGGTAAGCCCTTTTCGGGTCTTTTTTAGTCAGACTTCATCGTGATAGCCACCAGAGTCTCTTACTGTGCTGGATATTTCCAGGGAATTGAAGAATAATAGGGGCAACAGTAGTAAAATATATGAGGGATGGACAAGTTCAGTTGATGAAGAGAGGCACGGAGTGAGAAATACAGTACCACCCTAGGGAGTATATATCTAATAAATTGAGAGGGCTGAGGATGGGGGACACAACTGAGAGCTGTAAGTGACTCCATCGTTAATGCGCAAGCTCTCAGTATCACTTTGGGAGTAGATAAATATATTCCAGAAATAAGGAACAGTCAGGGTCAGAATGTCACATTTGGAGGAGGAGGGACAGGATATATCCGAAAAATTATGTTGTCCATGAATATTCTTTGAATGGTCTGACTGACACATAATTCAACTGAATCAAATCCAATGTTTACTATAGAACGTTGTGGCCAATTCCAACTATATACACAACATGTACAGAAAGATACAAATATGTGCGAAAGAAAAACAGGAACATTAGAAAAGGTGGGCTTTACTAGAAGTACATTTTACACCGCAAATAAAGACAGTAGTGCACATCTTGGAGGAGGAGGAGGAGGAGAGAGAGAGAGAGAGAGAGAGAGAGAGAGAGAGAGAGAGATTAGTGATAATTTTCTTCTATAGTTTCGTTATCCAAATTGTTAGCGTCTGTGTCTTCCTTTGCAAGGCATTTGTTTCGCATCTTGAGTAAATTCTGTTTTCGCCTTTCATCTTGTTTTGGTGAAAGTAAGGAATTAGGCTGCTCAGATATCATGCCGAATTTTAATACCAACATAACATAAAATATTTCGCCTCTAGAGCCTACAGCAGTTATAATTTTCACTCTGTCTTGATGATGACTTCGTGAATACGATCTTGTTAGGACTACTCTAGGCCGAGGAGATTCTCTTACATTTTCAAAGTAATTTACTTTATTTTCTTTATTGCGGAGATTGCGGAGAGGTTTTTTAAAAATTATTTTGTCAACATGTCTTAGCCAAAAGCAGCGCGAATGAGAAAGCGGCTTTTCGTAATGAACTATTTGGTGAGAAGATCCCTTCACTACTATACGGCTTATGCGTAGAATAATAACGTCACGTGACTCCGTGATTGAAGCCGATTGGACAATGATGTCAACACTGTACTGTCGTGAGAACAAAATGGCTGACTGAATGCTAAATGAGTACCTGTTTTTGCAAAGAAACTTTGATTACCCCGATAAAATGAGCACCACAAGCGATTTTGGCTAATCGTATACAGGCAGTAAGTATTAGTAATCATATTTCCAGGCATGTAAGGAGCTATGCAAACAGTGAAGCGAAATGGAATATTATCGAAGTGCTCCAGCTTATGCAGCAGACAATATCGGTGTGTTAGGGGCCATGCGTAACCGACTCTGTGACCGCTATGAAATGGATTAGTGTGGTGTTTTGGGACTGTCTATCACACCGCGGGATTTTCATGGTATGCGTCATTGATATAGACTATCGCAGAACAAGCGACAGAACCTCCATTGTTCAGCACAACTGAAGACGTTTGTTGTGAATTTTTTTGTTGGAATGTGGACGCCTGCACTTTTGTGGCTGCGTTTGCATTGCATTTTCTCTCGGTTTTTGTGAGTTCCAGGCCCTCACTTATTTTTATGTGTGACCAGACATGAAAACAAAAGGATCGGCATAGGAATGCCATATAGACTAGATCAAAAGGCTTGATTTACCAATCCTTTCATTTAATGATCAACTCATGTGAAGCAAGTCATGCCACTCTTGCCACAGACAGTTCTCACTGACTAGGGTCTAGCCTAGACTAGTAGACTCTGTGGACCGACATACAAACAGCTCAGTACACAAACAGTGCCATGGCTAAATAATTAACTATAAATGAACTGTTCGTTCATTGGGGTCATTTGTGCATTTGTCCACAATGTCTAGCGAGTCTAGATCTAGACTAGACCAAGTGATAGTCTAGGCTATGCTACTTCTCTGAAGAAAGTGAACGTCAAATTTTGTTTCACATATTCACATGTTGATAGTGATCGCAGAGGCAGAGGCCTTAGTGGTAAATTGTGCAGCCGCCTTACGGCACGGGTTGGGAAGAGGCAAACTTCAGCATGCAGTGGTAAGACATCAAATCCCAGGTCACACAGTGAGGGCATGGTGTGGACTGCAGGTCTCTAATAATATTAGCATTAGACGTTGTAGGCAGCATGGTAGATTGAGGAACATGTGACTGTGTTGCAGAAAATACTGAAAAAGAAAATGCCTAGCTGTAGATGATGTGGGCATCTTCTGCCAGGACAGAGTTGATTAGGCAGAAGTTGTTTGCAATTTCCCGTTTATGGCATGAAAAAGGCAATGCAGCTACAGTGCCATTATTTGAGGGCAGGTATTTGGAAAAGCATTATTAACCCCATTCAGGGCTGAAGGCAACTAGTCTTACTTTACTGGAGGTCATCTGGTTCAAGAAGTATTGGGTTTAGAGTTTGCTGAGTTTAGGCTGATAAGGACATCATACTCATAGTATAGTAAAAACTTCTGAGGATTGTGTTATGGATCATAGACATTTTTACGTGTACAGAATATTCATGTGTAGTTTTTGTATGATTTTTACTCCCTTCAGGTCAACGTAGTCATTCTCTCATGGATGTAGTGGTTAATGAATGAGTGGAATCTTCTAATGACCTAGCTTGACTGCCTTAGCCAAATACTTTTTACTGGTCATCAGAACATAATGCACATGTATGACTTCTGAGCATTGGAAAGACCTGCTGACTTCAAAGGGAAGGTCTCCAAATATAGCAGTGGCGCTTGGCCATCCCTGCATGATTCAACTATCTAATAGAGATAGGTTAAATGGTCAGTTGTCACCATCGCAGCCTTCATGTTCTGCATTCATGTTTCATTTGGTATATCTTTCCGTCAATTTTAGAAACATGTTCAGATAATTCAGTTTTCCTCCTGAGTGTTGTCTCATTTTTCTTCTTTTTCATGTTATTTTTTTTTTGTTCATGCTATTGAAAGCATCACAAGGCTGGTGAAAGTGAAAAGATGATTGATGGTTCTTTCCTTTAATTTTGATTATGAAATCTGATGGAGCTGACTCCTGTTAGAAGTAGAAGCTTGTTAAACTGGATAAAAATGTTTTTCTGTAATGAAATGGCTATGAGGAATTGACTCCGCATACCCAACCAGGCTATTTGGAGTTAGATACCCAGATGTCCTAATAATGCGTTGTAGTCCACTGGTATGATGTTGATTCACAATAGTTGTGCAGCGTCTAGATGGTTGAGGGGTAAATAAGTTGTCCAGAAACATGAACTGTGATGGTCTGGCTCTCTATGGTGACCAGTTGTTTGGTTTCAAGATTCCTTGATACAAATAAAAGTGCAGGCTAGACAGATGGAATGGTCACAGTACTTGACTTTTTTGTAATTCAGTAATTCAGTCTTAGACAAGTTCATTTGACTAAAGAATAGTTATATTATTCAGGGATAAATTTCATCCATTCTCATTGAGTTACCTCAGTTAGTCTAGTCTACTTCTTATGATTTTTATTTCTTTTAATTTTGAGCATTGCAGTAGGCCAATGGTAGATACAGAAGACAATATGCCTAAACAGGAACATCCAGCTTAACTTGACATAAGATAAAGATGTAACCGAATGTGCTACAAACACTTTTAACTGAGTTCATCAGACAGGGCAGTGGCATCAATCTATTGAAGTTTACCATTCTGCCACACATATCTTGAAATTCCAGTGCTCTTGATATAAGAGAGTTTCAGCCCCCGTGTAAGTGCTTCTTTTATTTGTAAGGTTCTAATTTTCATTAAAAATAAGTCAGGAATGGCTTTTTGCGAGGGATTAATTCCTTGTAAATTTTAAGAGTACTGTGTGATTGTTTTCTCATGTGGATTAAGGGAATTATTCTAGAGTAATCCAGAGTGACACCACAAAACTGCCGATAAGGTTTATTTGGCAATCCATATTTGTTTCGACACAGAAACGTGTAAGAACAAACAGTAATTTCCATTTAGCAAAGGGTTGTAACAAGAAATAAAAGAGAATTTGTTTCCCTTGAGATTTTCAGCTTCCTTAACAAAATCTTTACTTGTAAAGAGTCTTTTAAAATTTTGAATGCAAGTTATTTGCAGGAAGCAATTTTTATTAGGAAAACTCAGCCCACATACTTCGTGTCTATTTTAGTCCTGTGGAAAAAAAAAAACTTGCACAGTAAACGGATAGTGGCCTCTAGTCTAACACATTGAACATTTCTTCAAACTGCCAGATTTTAGCTTCACGAGACCAATGCACAATGAAACACCATCTAGGCATGTAATTCCAAATTTAGCCAGGACAGATGTATTCAGATTCCAAATAGCTGTGGCTATTTGATAAACAGTATTTCGGATTGATTTAACAGGAATGCATGATCTTCATATGATAGAGTCTAAAGAGGTATGGCAGTGGAAGGGAAATGTACATTGTGTATGGCTTAAAATGATTTTGTATTAGATAAGAGTTGCCATGCTCAGAAGATTGTGCCTCATGAAACAGCCTGAAGGATCTTCATCATTAGGTTGAGTTACAACACAACTGAATATCTACTTTAGTGTAAGTCTAAGGCTTTGTGGTAGTGTTGGAGAATTGAGCCACGCTGGCAGTGGGGAACTTCAGGCATTCGAAAACAACCTTCAAGAATTTGAGTGTCAATCCTCAGCTATGGCAAAGTTTTGGTCATTGTGATTTGTTTGTATAATAAGAAAATTTAAAAAAATTTTTTTTCAAAATAAAAAGAAACATTAGTCTAGTTTAATATCAAACTAATATTTTTCTTTGCTTTTTGTTAAATGATCTCACTCAGAATTCAATGTGTTCTATGACTTTTTAAAAAGTCACTGGGAATGCAGGACAGAGTAAGCATGCTCAATGGGAGGACTGCTTAGATTATTGGTCAGGGAGAGTACAGTATTCAGGTAAATGAGTATTTTTATGACATTTCCCACAGCGTCTCATGACAATAAGCCTCTTTTATTGCTAACACTTTGCTTTGTAGCAAATGGTGTGGATGATAGCGCTTACCCTGCGAACCTACATCTTCAAAATCAGCTGAAGACTATTTTTTCAAGGAACTGTTGAAACTGATCCAAAATGTAAGAATTTGTAGAGATTAATTT
>JAWQUT010000232.1:80428-94025 GCA_033807755.1 Ellobium chinense
CCCAGCATTTGCAGTCGCAAATGTCCGCGTTTTTGAGGTCTAGTTGCAATTTTCCAAATATCCACAAATTAAGGCATTTTCTGCAAATTTGGCTGATTTTTGCCAAACAATGCACTTTTTCTGCCAGTGTTGCAATACCACGTGAACAAAGGTGAACAAAATACAAAATATGTTTCATTTCTACATTTTTTGCAACATTTCTGTAGTAATTTGGTAAATAATACGATGTGGTGGTAAATATAATGAAGTAACAAAGCTATTTTTGCCACAATTTTGCAAAGTTTGGTGCAATTTTTACCACTTTTTGCATGCAAATTTTACAATTCTTGGTGCAAATTTTGGGGTTTTGTAATGCAATTTTCAGCAGGTACAGATTAATGGTGGACTGCTTGCTCTTGGTACAATAAAAGCAAATATAAAATCAGCTAGACTACATGAAATAAAAGCTCAGAAACAAAGTAATACTTGTGTGAACCAACAGTTAAGGGACTCTGTGGCCAAAAAGAAAAAACCAAATGCTTTAATAAATAATAAAAAAAATCAGTCTTATCTTAAAGTTTAAGTTAAGGGTGTGAAATTTATGATGGGTTATATGTGAAAAATTGAAGCAAATAATTGTAGGAGATAGCTTCAGAAACTATAGGAAGCGCTTTATGTGCCACTGATAAATCAAAATCACATTTCAGAACTGACTGCAGTGCTGAATATTCAAAATTTGTCTCACTGAAAAGTAAATTATCATGTTATTTGGTTTTTCGGGGGAAAACAGCGGGGGTTTTAAACCCACATTTGTCTTCATTTAATCTTTCCTTACTTGCCATGCTTTCCACTGGTAACCTGTCTGAGTGCACTCATTCATAATGTATATTTACCCAGATGCAAACAGTGGAAACTGATAAACTTAAAATAATATACATGATGATAAACCTCTTTCATATTGGCTGAATATTTTTAAAGTGAGACCTTTATAATTTGCCTGGGTTATGGGGCATTTTTATTCCGCTACCTGTTTGAACTCTGTGTTTATGCCTTCTTCTTTGATTTACTTTCATCATTAGATCCATCTGCCTGTGGCTGAGCAGGTTGAGGCAGTGAGTGGCTGATCCATGGCCAAGGCATTTGAGTTTTGCTGGAGAATCCCAGTGCCTGATGTCTTGCAGATCGGATGTGTGTTCGACATATGGGATGAGGTGAGGAAGGATCAGGGTTCATGTCATCTTTTCATCACATGGATCATAAGTGCTTTTAAAGTGCTTACAAGACTTGTGCAGATATAGTTATCTGTGAGGAATCTGTATTGATGTTTCTGGTAAAGTCTCTAAAATGATACCTTGTGCTCCTTGATTTGATGTTGTATACATGAATTCTATGAAATGTTATGTATTCTATGAAATGTTATGTATGTCTCTTGCATTTATTGAATCCAGCACCATTTGATGCTTGAACATTCAAATCATAATGCTCAAAGTAGTCAAAGCTTTACAGTAGTTTCACATTCCTGACTTACATCACTCACACTGTAAAACATAATACTCCTTTGGGAATTTTTTTTCTTTCAACTCCTAATCACTGCAAAGAATTTATTATGTGGTTGTATGTAGCTATTAAGCAGTATTTTGTTTATCTGACCATTCTTAATCAGATCATGTTTCACTTAGTCAGAGTAATCTCTTTAATGAATTATTTCATGTCATTTTAGATGATGCATTTTCATTCCTTTTTTTTTTCTGAAGGGGATAGGGTGCCCATTCATGTGATGCCTATGACTTTTAAACCATTTGATTTACTGTCTTTGAGGGGGTGTGTTGGGGTGGANGGTGGAGGGGAGGGGGTGGGGGGCGAGCAGAGAAGTGAGGGGTTGACCTTGGTGCATTTGCATTCTGTATGTCAGTTTGTAGCTCAGACAGGTTCATACATTCCTAGGGAATTCGTTATTGCAGACAGTAACTGGAATCTTTTAGCCTTCAAAGAAAATATCCCCATTTATCAAGTGTTTCAGCCGTTGACTTCCTGACTCCATAATGGAGTTGGTGCATCCAGAGTTCATGACCCTCAGAGCTCCATGTCATAGGGGTAATGCTAATCCACACTGTCTGGAGTAAATAATGCTTTCATGGGTACTCAGACCGGCTTCTGGTAACTTGGGTTGGCTTGAAAATGCAGCATCTTCATACCATGTGTATTAAATTAACTACAAACATAAACCTACTCCTAAAGATACCCTCACACATCTCCCATTGCATTCCACAGCCATTAGAGAGATATATCTGCTATTTGGATAAATTTTTACTGTTTGTTCCTGTGGTGAACCATGACACAGTGATTATACTGAGAAATTTAACTCCATCAAGGCATAGACAGCACTATGGCTCACTGATGTTGGAAAAATAAAAACACTATGGGAATTTCACAATGAAGTTCCAAGACTGTCACCAACAAAAAATGAAAAGACATATACAGTAGAAAGTCATGCAAATTCTTCAAAAAGTTTCTTGACTTGAAATAATATACTCAATGTAGTGTCTAAGTAATTGAAAATATGATGCTTAAAGTTTAAAAAAGTCATCTTTGATTTTCATCAACTGAAAGTTGTTTCATGTCAGTATTGAGTTGTTTCGTGGTAATATTGTATCTTGCCTTTGGCATGTAAAATGAATCATTGTCGCTGTTTGCATCTTTCCGTAGCATTTCACTATTTTAAGTACACGTACAATGTCAGTGGCACAATAGCAGTGAACAGTGCATCAATATAAGGCTACATCAACCCATGGAGAACATTCTTTGAATCTTTAGAAAAGTCATGGAAGATTGTAGTTGAATATTAGTGTCTTTTTGCCTGTGTGAACATTGGGTGTTTATAACACAGTTTAGCTATGTATCTCACGTAGTAGCTTTTAGCTACAAATTATAATGTATCCGGGTTTTGCTCATACTTTGCTATTTGCTGTATGTGCAGGAGTACTCTGTATACGAGTCCAATTGTATGGTCAAGGTGGATGAGTATGGCTTCTTCATCTGCTGGAAAAGCGAAGGCAGGGTGAGTAGAGCCTTCTTGTTATAAATTGATGTCTGTGCTGCTTCCCTGTTTGTTTTTGTTGATTCTATAACCTGAACCTATTTACTTACAAAGACACTTGCAAGACTTTGACATGGCTTTTATACTGAGAATGGCATGAAGTTTTATATTCAGGCTTCATTGATCCTGAGGGAACAGTGTGCGATATATGTATGGGTCAGTTTTATAGCTTCATTTACTGCTGCTTACAAGCATCAGAGAATGGTCAGTGCTGTTTAATTACGACAAAAAGACACTTATGTGGAATTGGGGTGAAAATGTCCTTCTTGCATGATCAGACATTTCAGGTCATACCACATTGTTAATGTGTTTAATTCTTGGCCCCAGATAGCCAGCTTTAACACTGAGGAAATTGCAGCTTTTTGAAAGATGTGACTTTTTATATATTCAATAGGTTTTGAGTTGTTAAAATTGTCTTGTGACATTATTTATGGCATGAGGACATGTAAGGAATGCAAATGCCTTTCAGTTGTACTCATTTCTTCTTGTAATGACATATAATCAAATGTGTCCTTCTGTTATACTCAGCATATACAGTAGATGTGCAGTAGTTTTATCTTTCTGCACCGTGAGGAATAACAAGATGAATATTACAGAGAATTTGCATATAACACCTCAGAAGTAGGTTGATAGCACCTCAGAAGTAGGTTGACAAGGACTGGCCAGTTGTATCTAACTTTATCACATGTATCTTAACAATACAATGGAAATCTCATATATATAAGGATCTCTTACACTGGCAGTAAAATACATTATCTGACAAAACCTTTTTATTACCCCTTTTGTTGCTCCCTCTTCCTTTAGGTTACACCTTGAGTACGGTGGTGGTATTGGATGGACTAAACAGTCTAGTAGATAGTTGATAGTAACTGGTTTGATACATATACTGAAATCATGAAAATTTGTGTGGACCTGTCAGGCTAGTTTCTTTGCTTCCCTGCAGTAGGCTCAGTGAGGTCAAACAAAAATAGAAAATTATGATGGGATGCTGACTGTTCTCACCCCATCTTATTCGGCTATAAGATCAGCTCATATTTAAGGGGTATGTCAAGAATTGGTGGTATTTCTACCCCTCACCTGTTTGGGAGTTCACCTCATATTGTTGTACATTACCACCACCACAACAACAACAACAACGTCAATGCATGGACGGATGCTCACATGTGCGGGGGGGGGNGGGGGGGGGGGGGGCGGCGGCGGTGAGAAAGAAATACTCATCTAGTCTGTCAGTCAGGAGTATTGATCATCAGAAATTGCCGTGTCCTGCCAGCTTTGCCTTTCAGCATCGGTGAACTAAGGCTAATTACAAACTGAATCATTGAGCTAATTATGGTGAGTGGAACTTGTCATGCCGGACCACCAAGACTGCCAGCGCCCAGTTCTCTGATGGTCTTGCTGGCATATCGTGCTGATCATCGTTTTGATTCATATAAACAAGGGATTCTCACCCTTTTTTGATAGGTGAACCCCTTATCTATATCCATGTAGGCCATCCTACATGCTTCTTCAGACCTGTCAAAATCCACTGGTAATAGCTGATAGTGAAGTAAAATCGATCAGTTGTCAGTTATCAATATTTTTATTGATATAGTACGCTCTTTGCTCTTTCCCTATTCCGTAACCACCGTAACCACCGTAATTTTCATGATGTGCCTTGAGAGATACCACATGTCACAGGTCTGGGAACCCTTGATGTAAACAACAGTGAACTTAAAATTCTGCTCAAGAGGATGAAAGATTGGTTGGGGATGGGTGTCATGGAGGAGGGTAGGAAGTGAGGTCAAGAGGCTTTACCGCAAAATAGCAAATGTACTTAAAGCCACACCAAAACAGCAAACTGTAGGCTTAAATTTTGCATGTGAAAAACATGAACATGTGGAGAATAGCCAGACAGTTGAATTTAATAAAGGATACGCTGTGACAAATTAAGTTTAGATATTGGTTACTTAATGTCAGTGGTCACCATGGGGAAGTTGAGTTAACTAATAGGAGAATACAAGAATAGCACCTTAGACCAACACTTTTCCATGTGCAAAATGTGCTTCCAGATTCTTCCAGGTGGGTAACTATCATAGTTGAAATGTGAGAACTTCAGTGGTAAAGATAAGCCTTGTAGTTTCAACAGTTTATGTTCTAACTGAGGGTCATGCAATGGAATATTGCAAGACAAGTTTGATGCCCATTTCATATAATATCTGACATATGATTTTTGTTTTTATTTGATTTCTACTTTTTTTTTTTTACAGTAAACTTCAATTTTATTTATATCACCACTTGCAGAGAAGTGGTGTGGCAGTTGTACTTCCGGGAAAAATTATCTTAAAATAGAGGCTGTCAGTGTCAGACCACAGCTGTTGGTTTGAGCTACTCATGTTCATAAGAAAAGTATACGTTGAGGCAATTAAGAATGTTGCATTGAGGTATAGAGATCCTATTTCGAGGCAAAAGCCTGTGCTCAGGGTATGAAACGCTGCAAGTCCCATGACTGGAATCTAAAGCACAAGTGATTTAGATCTCTGTCACCAGTTAGAGCAAAACAGCATTAGTGATAAGACCATCCAGTAATGGCCAACTGCTGTGTTGCTCTAGCTCAGGGCTTTCCAGCCTAGGTTATGCATACCCTTATCACGTAAATTCCATTGAGAAATGTATTACCTCTACAAGATTACCCGTTACTGATTGACTTGACTTACACTGGACACTAAGACCAGTGAATGATTTTAAAGGATACATAGGATTGTCTGTTGACATCAAGGGTATGCCCAACCAAGAAGGTTTGTGAACCTTTGCTTCAGCTGGATGACAAATGCAGATCACTCGAGAACTCAGTAGCCCAGATACGATGCCGCAATCAGCCATGTGTTACGGGCTCTCTGCAATCTGAGCCAGTCTGGGAGGTTGTGAACATTTGCAAGTGACATGGGTGATAATGTCAGCCCAGGAGGGGGCCCCACCCCGTGCCGTCTCTCTGACAAACAAGAAAATCATTTGATGAATTGGGATAGAGAGAGAGAGGCCATGATGATTTTGTTTTCTTTCTGGGTGCGCTGTAACAAAAGACTCATAATTTGACTGTTAGAAATGGCTTCATCCCCAGGGAGGCCCAACTCTTTGAGAAAGGCGACCACGTTGGCGCTGCGATAATATTGTGGGGGCCCTGTCTAAAGGAATGGTGCATATTTCATCGTAATACATGACACTTCACAATCTAAAACAGTTTATAGACAACAATAATTTGGATCGTATTTTACTCTCTTGTTGGGCTATATTTTGATTGTAGTTTACAGCGATTACATCATTAAGTTTGAAGTGTGAATGCTTTTGAACTGGTCGGACTCTCTTTCTATCAATTATCTGATTTTATCCTACTTGTCTCGTATTTATTCTCGAAATATCCTGCATTTTGATTATACATGTATGAATTTGGCAGCTCTGCTCTGGGAATATCACACCGGAAAAACCAGGATCCGGCTCGTTACAAAGCCAGAGTAATGTTATGTCAGGCAAATTGACACGCATATTCTGCTGTTCCGTTCAGTGACTTTGTCTGGCTTCTCCGTCTGCTGACAGAGCAGAAATCTGGAGAAAACAAACAAGAAACTAAAAGCATATCTTGTCCTGTCAAGTGTCATCATCTCAGTGAGATGAGTTGCGTGGGGAAAATAAGATAGCAAAGTAATTGTATTGGGAAAATGATATTGATTTGTTTATTGATCTCATTGCAAATACCATGGGACATAATTATTTGGGCCCGGTTTATTACAATATGTACATAGGAACTGAGAAACAAACAAGTTTAAATTTCAACAGCTCAGACCATAGTATTTAGTATGTAGGCAAACATATATAAAAACAAATGACCAAACAAATGACATATTACCATAAGGATGTATATATCTTTACCTCTCAACATCCGAGCTACATTATATAAGTGAAAATTGACAGCAATTTCTATCTATCTTCCATCCTTACATGTGGTCATCCTGTAATGACCCGTTCGCTCAGTGGGAGAGCACAGTGGTTCACCACTATATTGCCACTATGCCATAATGATAAATGCAAGGATTTCCATGTAGCAGCCAGTCTTATTCTAGTCATCTTATGTCCCATTCATAGTTTTGAGTGTCCATGCTAGTTTTGATAAAAATGAACTAACAAAAGCGACATGGGAATACTTGAGAATTTCCGCATTAACGATGGGACCTCTTACTATCGTAAAAATTACATCAACTGTGCATGTTGAATGCTATCATTAAGAGTGCACTTAGCAATCAGCACCGCTGCGCTTATGTAATTCTTACGATGGTGAGTTCCTGTCGTTAATGCGAAAGCTGTCAGCTGCCACAGCACTGATTATGGGTATTTTTGTGGTTCTGATTCTTTCTGTACTTAAATCTCTTTCGGCCTGCATCTCTCTAATTCTCTCTCCCCCCCCCCCCCCCCCCCCCCCCCCCNATCCTAGAGATTCTAGGTTACATTTACATACGCGCAAATATTAAATCTATATGTTACTACTTACTTCCTACTGCTGTCAGTCCTAAATGCCGTTTGCCATTCCCATTCATGAGCATCTAAGTCGAACCAAATTCGGTTTGAATGAGGGAATACAAATAAAGTATTGTGCCCCGTGCCCTGGTTTGAACGAGACTTCTATGAAAAACCTTTTGGGACTCCAGGCTATGTCAGGAGAACGAGTGTAAGATCATTCTCTTTCTCTCTTTCTCTCTTTCTCTCTTTCTCTCTCTTTCTTTCTCTCTTTCTCTCTCTCTCTCTCTCTCTCTCTCTCTCTCTCTCTCTCTCTCTCTCTCTCTCTGCAACCGCTGGCCCCATATAGTGCTTTTGTGATTTAATCTTTACTGGTCAAGGAAGCAACAAATGCATTAGCCCAGACAACCATTTAATTGGCAGGGAGAAAAAAAAAAAAAACCAAGGTGAAAATTATATACCACAAGTCTCTAAGTCCAGTCAGTGTGACCTTCCTTGATTTGAAGATGTCTTGCATCATTATTCAATAAAGGATGCTATATAAGAGGTATGCACTTTTATTATTAGTAGGGGTTCAGCATCCTCCAGAGGTGGACGTTTGTCCCAACCTTGTGGTGAGCACGAGGGAAACAAATAGCCTTGGTAATGACAATAGTTGAGAGCTTGCGCATTAACGGTGGGATCTCTCACCATCGTTAACGTTACGTTAGTGCGCCTCTGCTGAATGCATCCATAGTAGTGTTCAACATGCAGAAGGTAATTCTTACGATTGTAAGACTTTTGAATAGGGGTGTGCTAGCGAGGAACATTGTATCACACCATGGTTCAGTTAGCAACTTTCCACTATACAGTATTATATTATACAGCCACTTTCCCCATTTCCTTAAACAGGCTTAGCACAGTTTTCAGCGAAGAAAGAGAGGTCATAATAAGCCTGTAATTATAAATAAATTGGGAAGAAGATTGTACCTCATTCAGATGTATCTCCTCCTTCTTTGATACACATTCATACATAATCCACACAGCAAACATTTAATTATGATGTAGTTCAGTAGGCTACAGTCGTGTGGGAATGATGCTGAATGGCAAATATCGCTAGAAGGGAAACTTTGGTAGGTTTTTTTGAAAGAAAGCTGCTTTGAGGAATAGTTGATTGCATTCTGCGAGGTCAGCTGGCTAGAATTTGCATGCACTTGAAGCATCTAGCAAACATAATGGGAGGAGTTGATATTAAAGAACAGAATGTTGTGCACTCTGTTAAAAGGCCACACAGTTCTCCATCAGGAGATCCCAAGTTTTTATAAGCTTTTCTGCTTCACTGATCGTGATAAGGAGCTTAGTAATTTGGTTGGTGCTGTTCACAAAGAGAGAATGACTTAGTTGTTTGTCAGCCCCAACTTGGGATGTTACATTAAACTTGTATTTGTAGAAATTATAGGCTCGGTAGAATTTAGTGTATAGGAAAGCTGATGTTGCCATCCTCATAACTTGCACTATATTGACAACCCTCGGGGATGCTGTTACGAAAAAGAAGAACTGTTATGTCTGCCCTCAGTTCTTTCCAGGCCACTTTAGGCCTATTGATGTTTGCATTGCCAGTCACGTTCGGTCTGCAAGCGTGCATCCCCTTTGGCAATCTGAACTTTTAAAAGCGCTCTGCTAAATTTAGAGATCTACTGATGTTAAAAAAAAAAAAAATCTCAGTATGATCCCTGGTTCAGGATTTTCAGTTTATGCATGAGTAGTACCATCTCTGCATCATTAGATCTGTGAGCAGTGTTATCACACCGTCGAGTGCAGATGATGCCTAGATAGACTGGCGTTCCTGCTATTTCCCATATGGTTGAATGGCTTCCTGGTCATTCTGCTAAGATCTTTGGGAGATGGATGTTCCAGAGCTGGACATCAGCCAACAGCAGACTCTTTGTAGCTAATGCAGCATTTGCCTCCCGGTTATACTGTTGGGTGAGGGGCTGTCTGAAGCCATTTTTTTTTNGTCATTCTGCTAAGATCTTTGGGAGATGGATGTTCCAGAGCTGGACACTAGCCAACAACAGACTCTTTGTAGCTAATGCAGCATTTGCCTCCCGGTTATACTGTTGGGTGAGGGGTTGTCTGAAGCCATTTTTTTTTAGACTAAACGTGTCTCTTTTGAGGTGGGAGGGATGGGGGGAAGGGGGGGGNGGGGGGGGGCTAGGCATGAAGGGAGAAATTCTGTTGTTTGCATTTATGAACGGGAATGTGACCCTGCCCAATAAAATCGCCCATTGTTGTATAGGTTTAGACTCACTGTGACAACAGTAAAGAATATTTTCCAAGCAATATTAGTGGCATGTAGGGCTTGAACTCTACACATCTCATCTACTCTTAGTAAGTACAGAGTGTTAGATGCTTTGATCTAGAAGTTTAATAAGTTTAACATGTTTATTGGTAATTCCCGGACCGTCTTGGAAGGTATATGGGCTGTCATAATAACATAATTATGAGGACTATCAACATTTAGCAAGAGCGCGCAGACACGATAGCATTAGAAGACAGTACTGTGTGCCAAATTTCTACTGTTTAAGATCTGAAATGTTGACGTTAGCGAACTTTGAAATTCAAGGAAAAAAGACCATTTCGGGGTCACCTGATATATTGCTTAGATATGAAGTAAGTCCCAGAAAGATCGGAAAGAAATTGAACAAGACTTCTGTATGGAGAAGAAAGCGCACAAAAAAAAATATACTTAGCACTTTAATTAGGAAAAACATCTGATTTTTTAATCAGGAAAAAGAAACGAATGTAAATTAATAAGCTACCTGAAAATAAAGAGATTTTTTTTTAAAACACAGAGAAATAGAAAGAAAGAACAGAGCTACATGTTAAAAGATGGAAAGAAGGACATATAATATGCTCCAGTGGAGGTTTGGAAGTTGGTTAGAGAGGTTAGGGATGGAAAGACAAGAGATGGGAATCATGTGATCAGTTAGCAAAAGAATCACACGTAAATGGGAAACTGAAGGCAGCACCAGTGATCAGGGTATCATTGACTACCTCTTTCACCCCAGGCCTGATGGCGTGATTTTGGGGCTTGCCCGGCCTATCGCTCGCCCAATCCTCATCGCCTCTTGCATTGATAAATGGCTTAAAAATGGACGCTGCATGCAGTTTTAAGAGAGACGGCAATAGCCTCGGCTTGGAAGGGAAAGAACTGTAGAGACACTTTTCTCCCCCTATCATTAACCTTTTTTTTTTCTTCTTTTGTTGGTGTTGTTTTCTCATTCCTTTACGTCGCAGTGTGAACTGGCTTCATGATAAATATCATGAAAATTACCTCCCATTTCCCCTGATACCTTTTTTGGGTGTAAAGCTGCACAGAAAAGGTGACTGCCCCTGAAAAAAAAAAATGGAGGGGTCAATGCTGGTTCCCCTGACATTTAAGTGCGTGTCTGCTGTCGATGATTGCCAGGCATGGATTGGCGGCGACCGAGAATTAAATACAGGGAGTCCCACTTAAGTACAACTCCCTGGGAACATGGAAAACAGTGCGACTAAAAGGGGGCCGGGATTATACAGTGTTGTAGTGCAGTTTTATAGTATTCTGTTCTCTGTAAAATGTCGGTTTTGAAAACCAACCAGAAGTTGCGATTAAACAGACTGCGATAACGTGAAATTTATGAGCTCAGACAGAAGTGGATTACATGGTTGTGTGGAGCTGGGAGCAGTCAGGGTGGGCTCAAGAAGTGTTGGAATCCATCCTCTTTCGACAGTCATTATATGGGAGCTTTCAGAAAGCAAACATTTCTATTCTTGGGGGAGGGGGAGGGCAGGGCAGTTGGACGGTCATTCATTCACCTATTATGTGCATGTATAAAATCCTGATGGCTGTTGTTGCTGCTGCTGCTGTTGTTGTTGTTGTTGTTGTTTGTTTGTTTGTTTGTTTGTTTGTTTGTTTGTTTGTTTGAGATTGTTATTTTATATGAACTCTGATAATAGTATATTACATGGAAAATCCTGATGGCTTTTGTTGTTGTTGTTGTTGTTGTTGTTGTTGTTGTTGTTGTTGTTGTTGTTGTTGTTTATTTGAGTTTGTTAATACAGGTAATTTATATGAACTCTGATAAGAGTATATTATATAGTCACAGAGAGCAGAGAGGTGTTGGGGTGGANTCTGATAATAGTATATTACATGGAAAATCCTGATGGCTTTTGTTGTTGTTGTTGTTGTTGTTGTTGTTGTTGTTGTTGTTGTTGTTGTTGTTGTTTGTTTGTTTGTTTGTTTGTTTGAGATTGTTAATACAGTACAGGTAATTTATATGAACTCTGATAAGAGTATATTATATAGTCACAGAGAGCAGAGAGGTGTTGGGGTGGAATTAGGAGGTGTTAAATCCCAAGGGAGTACATTGCACGGTCATGGTTAGCAGTGAGCTGTTAGTGTGCGATCAACACGTGTTACAAGAAATCCTCTTGGGACAGCCATTACATGCGAGCTTTGGACAATCAAACATTTCTGCATTCTGCCTTTTGGGTAGTTCATAATTATGTTTGTTTATTAAGTACAGTGAAACCCAGAATGATTTTTGTGGGATGGAGTGCTAAATACACTTGAATCCCTTAATTGCAATCTGGATAACCGCAAATTTGCCACTTAATTGCAACATTTCCATATATTATATAACAAAATGGCATGTTCTCGTTAAAAGTGGCTGGATAATTTCACCTGCTTTTTGTTGCAAGTCATTCCACGCGCCCAAAGAGCAGCTGTTAAGAAGTATTGACCGTATGAGCTCAGAGGAGAGTGGACTAATGGTTGTGCTGAGCAGTGAGCTATTAGGGTTGGCTTAGTCGGTGTGACGATTCATCCCCTTGGGGGCATCCACAATGCCTGAGCTTTGAGCTGCCATATGTTTCTGTTTTGTGGACAGTTCAGTCGTTGTTTTATTAAGCAGTGTGAAACCAAGATCGCTTGACCGTCTTTGGGCCATGCATGGTAGACAGCTGTGTCTATAGATCACATTAAACATCTTCGTGAGCAATAATAATAAGCTAGTGAGGGGACTGCACCAATGAGCCGAGCTTACCTGGTGAGGGGTCAGCGTTTTGGTGGTTAATTTCTGTGGCGAAGATGGGTGAGCTCTCTCTCTCTCTGCCAGTCATTTCTTGTCCCTCACCTGTCTACCCCGCCTACAGCAGAGTACGGAGTTGAAAGTTTATTGAAGATAATGGCCTCTCCTAGGTGTCTGGGCTAGCTGGCTTGTTTGTTTGTCTGTTTGCTTGTGTATGCAGGGAAAGAGGGGAGGGGGACTGGGATGGATTGATTATATCCACAACCAGAGGTGTTGTTTTTAGTGTTTCTGAGAGCCAGATCAAAAGTGAGAATTAATTACCGGATCAGTGAGTGTGTTTTATATATCTAAATAAAATTCATTCATTGATCCAGTAATATCTACTAATGAAATTCATTCTTTGATCCAGTAATATCTAATAAAATCCATTCATGGATCCAGTCTTCTGGTCTACGTATTTATGATTTATATCGAATAATCATTCATCATTTTGCAGAGTTCATGGGAAGAACTTTTTGCTAGTGTTCACTAATGTTGAGTGTAATTGGGAAAACCTGTACATACATAGGCATAAACAACCACTCACCAATGGATGGGACCCTCTCCTCTCCTCTTCTCTTTCCCCATATCTTAAACAATCTTCGTTCACTAATGGGTGGAGGTCTCACTGAAAGAACTTAGTAACCCTCAGGTACGTCCTATGTGGGGAATCCCTCCTTTCCCATCCCCAGCGTCACAGCACCAAACAGCCATTCACTATTTGGAAATGTCCTTTTCCATCCCCTTTCCCACATGTCAGATAACTAGTCAGCATAGTGTGGCACACCTCTGGAAAAACTTGATGATAATTATGTAGAGCTTCTGTAATGAATAAATCTCCATTGCTCTTTCTTCCTCGCCACATCAAATAGCCATGGCCCTGCTGGAATAATCTTAGTAAAAAAAAAAAAACCGTCATTCCACACTCTTCCCCCCTCCCCCTCCC
>JAWQUT010000232.1:94198-157355 GCA_033807755.1 Ellobium chinense
GCCTCTTCTGTTGTGACCAGTGCTGTGATGGCACTGTTATCCAGCCTCCACTGACCCCCCAGGGTGTGTGAGGTTGTGGGCGTGTGTGTGAGAGGTGTAACATGATCTAATCGTGTTGGAGGCTGGCCAGCCCAGCTCCAGCTTGTCTTAATCAACTGCTGTGTCCCCAGGGCCGGGGTGGGCAGCACTGGGGGGGGGGGATTGCTCTTGTCTCTTCAGCAGTCAATATGACTGTGGTCAGTGACAGTAAAATCTGGATCCTAATAATGATAGTAAAGAGGATTTTTATGGCGCCTAAAAGTTTGAGGCGCTGTAGAGTACATGCACTACCACTGGCCACACACATCACATCACATCACATTACAAACTCACACAAATTATAAAGACTCACACTCATGCACTGTGTATATTATGAGCATATATATACAAAACTTCATATAAAAATGGGATGGAGTATCTCTTCTGATGATGGATACTTTATGAACAAATATGTTTTTAATTGATGTTTTAATGAATCAAGGCTGGTTGCACTTGGAATAGTTGCTGGTAATGAATCCAAATTGAAGGCCCTGAGTGAAAAAAAAAGCTCTATCATCAAACTTCTTTAACTTGGATCGGGTAGTGGATAATTGTTTCAAATCCTTGGATCTTAAATTTCTGGAGTTTGTGAAATCTGTTAGTGAAATTACAACAGTAGTTTGAGATAAAGTTTCCCTCAGATCAACACTCACAACAGGAAAAAGTGCACTAATTTGCACTTTGATGCCCAATTTTGTATGCAAAATGTACTGAAATATAAAAAAAGAGGAGTGTGCAATAATGGGCTACAATCTACAATGAAAGGACAGTTGAGTTGATTCCCTTAAGCATAGTCAGTTATAAATATTTATTATCAGGTGAAGGGTGTGAGGTGTAGGAAGGTTGTTGTAAAGATATAGTATCAGGTTTGACTGGAGAAAGAAAGGTCCTTGTAATGATTGACTGTCGCTATGTCAGCTCATGATAATTTGCTTGTTTTGAGGTGATGAAGTTATATATATTTGGAAAAAAGCTGATGTATATCACATAACAGAGAAAGCAAAGAATTCTTTAGTCTCTGCACTTCTGTTCTCCCCTTCCGCTCCCCCCTCCCATCCTACCATCACACTCCTCCATCTCACAGTGCTCTCTGTCAAGTAGATCTCTAAATTAATATAGAATGAAATATTGAAGGTTGAAAAAAGATGACAGCAGGTAGGGCTTGGAGGAATAGGGATGATTTAGGGTGTGTAAGACTTGGAGCTTGCCCTCTGGCTTGAGAATTGACAAGTGATTGATCGATTGGTGAGACTAATTGATATGTCACTGTCACCACTGACGTCTGTGATTTCATCAAGGGCTCTTCACACCTAATACTTCTTCAGAATTCTATTACGGATGCTCTTTGCCCATTGTTATTTGAGAATTACATGACATTATAGTGAGAAATAGTTGAGAACAAGGATACATTATAATATTAGTCTTGTGTTTCTTATTGAAAATATAAGAGACTTCATTCCCAATATTATTTTGGAGATAATATGGTTTTGTGCTGACCCTGTTAGGTTTCAAGATATCCAGATGAAGGCAATTAAACCATTTTATGAAATTCTTTGTCAAACCAGAAAATAATTAAAAACAATAATTTGAACTATTGAATGAAGATTTTTTTTCTCTGCTTTCAACCAAGAAATCTTCATTACATGGAGTGAAAGGGATATTGCTTGCACAAGAAAGTTTGAAAAACTAAGTACATATACGTGGCTTTTTCTTCCCTTATCATTTGAGAGAAATATTTTTGCCAAGCAGCAATTACACCTCACAGTATGTATATTATTGTTTTCCATTCATATAAACATGTTGACAAATTACCTTGCTAGCTGGAGGTCCCACTGCCTTTTATGTTCACAAAATTGATTAATCAAGCTGCCTTTACTATTGTTCATTCCTGGGTTGCTGTGCAGTGACAAAACACAGTTCGGTTATACAGTGTTTTGTCATTGAATGACAATTGGGACCACAGCTGTCTTCTTTAAAAAAAAAGGAAATATTATCAAGGATGGAACCAGTTCTAGAATTCTTGAGTTACCTTGCTCATTTCTCCTCTTCACACTGATGTAATTATGTACTTGTAAAATACTGGTTTAGAGCTGCCTGCTGTTTTTTGCACTAGTTCAGAAGAAAGTTCGGGAAGTTTTCTTTTTCGTGGTCTGGCTTTATCCGTGGTTTATTGATGGCTCTTCATAAGACATGAACTGTTAGTTAAAGTAACATGGAGTGGAGGGTGACACTTCTTCCTGTTACATGGCGCTCACGATTTGGCTGGAGGGATCACTGTCCTTTGCACTTGAGCAGGTTTATACACTCGTGAAATGGCAGTGTCTCGCGGAGCAGATCAATGCCTGGTCAATAATTTCTTCAGGGTAAAGAGAGCGCCAGAGTCCCTGTTTATGATTGCCAGGAGTTCTTGGAGTGAAAGTAACTAATGGCTTTCATTGATTTTATTCCTCTATAGAAACAGAAAAAAAGAAAGATATGGCTGGACTGTTGAGACGTACTGTTGCTCATGATGTGATGCATATTTATACTTGTTCACTGTCGCAGTGTTTCCAGATTTACAATGCTGCTTCCTGCTCTCCCCCACACATGCACCCACACACCCACCCACCCACCCACCCGTAACTGATATGACAGATTGAAAATGTGGTGGTGAGATATTGGCATGTTTTTGAAGTGTCACAATTTCTGGTTTGTGAGCAAATTTTAAAATGTCCTCCTTTTCAGTTCACCATCATGTGACAACTATCCTATAAGGCAATAGATGTCTTGTGACAAGAGGGCCTGTCAGTGCGAAACCTTTTTTTTTTTTTTTTGAGAAAAAAGTTTTTGGATCAAGGATGTTTGCAGCTTCACCAAAAATATTTTGTCACTAGATGAGTAATTACATATAGTGACATACACAATAGTGGTTGTGATGGAAACACCAGTACATGTCGTTTTGTTGGAAGACATTAGAACAGAAATGGGATTTATATGCCAGTGGTGCAATTAAGACCTGTACGTTGGGCTGTTGTAGATCTGAAAAGCAGGTTACCCTTAGGTATCTTGGAGCCCCATGCCGCAGTTATACTAGGTAATTGAGTGCATCCCTCCTCCCTCCACCTACCCCCTACTTCCAGTCCTTTTCCCTCCTTGGGCAGTTATGGGAGTGCATGACTTTCCTTTCAATCCAAAGACCCAAATAGGAACTGTGTGAGTATTTGGGATAACATGATTTTGATGTGAATGGTTTTTGTGTTTGTTTTTGTCACCACAATCTTGATGACTTCATACTGTTTCTGTAATGCTTATTAATTTTCAAGACACCCTGACATTGTGCAGAATTTCATGCCATTCAAATTTTTTCTTCATAATTTATGTTCTCCATGTTTTATTAAAATCCCTGACCAGTTTTCAGGATACTGTGTACCTGTTGTAGAACCTTCACAATCTTGACAATAGGGAACAGTTTGAAATTTGAGGCTAATGGTGTTGAGAATTGGTGGTTAAATTTGTTCACTATGTTTAATGTTGTGTGTACGTCTGTGTGTTTGTCTTGCTGAGTTACCAAATGAAGCCTAACGGCCTTTGGTTGAAGAGGGGGGCGGGGAAGCTTGTGGTGTGTGTGAGTCTCGTGCCTTGCGCTATGACTGCTAGTCTTCTGTTCGGCTTCGGGAAAGACCCCGGCCACTAAGCCACTTTTTTTTGATTCAGCCTGATTCCGAACTGAAGGCAAGGCGATGGGTGCCGACGCAGAGGTCGCGGGTTCGATTCCCACCTCATCACTTTCTTTCCTTCTTTTATTTTCTCTCTGCATTTGTCTTCTTGAGCACTTTCCACTTTATCCTATTTGATTTCTATTACTTAGTGCTCCGTTTCAACCTTGTATTACACTTGATGCAGAAATATATAGAGCTCAGAAACAAAGCTTTGCAAAGATGTTGTGGGGAATTCAAGATTATGAGGTCAGAGGTTATGAGAGGAGATAGAAAACACTCTTACTTTAGAATGAGGCAACAGAAGATCTTTAGAGGAAGATATATCCCTCTAGCAAATGTTTTGGTCTTTCGTCTTCTGGACACTCCAAAAGAGCTGGACCACACTTGGGTTATGACTCCACAAAGTGTCCTTCTATTTTTTTTCCCTGCCTCAGGAGGGATTTGAACCGGCAACCTCCCGTTTTCTAATTCTTTGCTGCTTGTTCTCACTGTCACCATAAAGAAAGCCATAGTCTAGTCTTAGTTGGGAGTTTTACCATTAAGTCTAGGAGTTCTTGATCACGTAATCAAGCCCGAATCTTCTAATCTCAGCACTAGGGATTGCATCCTGACTGAGTATCTACTTGACATTGTGATGGCAATGACTGTTCTGTGGTCATCAATGTTACCTCTGTTTTTTCTTTTTTTCCTTTCACAGGAGGGACAGGTGTTGGAGTGTTCACAAGTCAATGATATCAGACTGGGACTGGCTCCTAAAGTCAGCGTAAGTATATGTAGTAGCTGTTGTTGTTACAGACAATCTGTTATGACCACATTTCCAATTCTAGAGGCAGCAATTCTTCTGAGCTATAAGGCACTACCTATTTTAGAATGGGGTGGGGATGGAGGGAGCAGATCATGATACTTTTTATGGTGGTAATTACCAATTACCAAACTTGTCAATAGACAAATCTTGTATGACTTCTGAAAAACAGTTCTTTGACGCATTAATGTGAAACTTGATCCTTGCCATAGGAGGCCCTCAGAATTTGATAGTTAAAGTGTGGATGGATCTTGGATGTTTCTATCACATCTTTGTAATTGGGAAAGTTAGAATGAAGTAGACACAATCAGAAGTTTACACAAGGTAGGTTGGAGGGGATTTGGGGGGGAGGAGAATACTTAAGAGACAAATGTGATGTGGCTTCGGAATTAGAGATGTCCTTTGATGCATTCATCTGGAGCTTGTGGATGGCACTTCAGTGTGTTCACTGCATCTGTGTTCACAAAAAGACTGGAGGGCAGTTGACAAGAATAGATATTCACACAAGGGAGGGTATAGGGTGAAGGTTCTCATGAGACAAACACATTTCTCTCAAACCTTTTCCCCATTTTGCTTTGTGGTGTGAGCACATTCTTCCCTACACTGCTTTGTGTGAGCATTTGTTTGTGTCCACCCACTCTCTCCTTCCACTAAAATGCTCCTTTTCCATCCTGTGCTGCTGCTGTAAGAAGAACATGGTGTGTTTTCAGGACACCAAAGTGCTGGCAGATATTTTGGAGAAGAGTCCACATAGTCTTGAGTCTCGCACAGTGACAGTGTGTAGTGGCCTTGACCTGGTTAACATCACATACACATTGCTTATAGCTAGGGATCCTGATGTAGCGAAGGTGAGTTTGTGAACATATGTCAGACTTGTGTCTCACAAAATGACTTTGTGTTTTATCAGGTCCACATTTCTCTGTTTAGTGAAGGATGTATTTGTAGCTTAGACTGATGTTTTGTAAATATTCTGACAAGCTCATGTAATTAGGTGAGACTATAGCTTGTTTCCAAGTAATCCTTGGAGGTTTTTCTGTAAAAATCTCTTTTAATGTCTTAATAAAAAAATTATTTCCAGCTTGCGTACCTCTTAACAAAAGTTATTTTCAGTTTGCATATCCTTCTAGATCAACATGGTTTAACTGAAACCATTTTTTCCCCACTTTTTTGGTTATGAAATCATGTTTTTCCCTTCATAATGATTGATTTATTATTGATCAGTGGCAGTGACTGCAACTCGTTGAATGTTTACTTAAACTCCGTCAACTTCTATTCCCCATCCATTCTGCAGCAAATCTCATTCATTCGCTTTAAAGCTGGATGCTCAATCAAGTTATTGTAAATTTCAGCTTGTCCTGCCCAACTTCCCACATTCAGATCTACTGAGATATTTTGTACAGCCATCAGCATAATTAAGGAATTCAAAAAAGAAAACAGAAGCAGACTGAGAGAACAACCATTGGCCCAGAAATCTGATCTGACCACTTTGATGTCAGGCTGACCTGAGTTTCCTGGGAAACTCCCATAAACAACTCGCACCATTAAGCCTTGTCCAAACTAAACAACTGAACACCACAGCTAGCTGACACGTCTGG
This sequence comes from Ellobium chinense, assembly GCA_033807755.1. Lineage (NCBI taxonomy): Eukaryota > Metazoa > Mollusca > Gastropoda > Ellobiida > Ellobiidae > Ellobium > Ellobium chinense. Next base: position 100,372 of record JAWQUT010000232.1, read on the forward strand.
TGGAATGGGCCACAACCGTACCCCCTAAATGGAGAGGACGCTTCAGTATTGTTCAGCTTGTTGCCTAAAAGCTTAGTCTTGGCTTTTCTGTGATTATTATAACTCTCATATGGTGTCCTTTGTTTCACAGGTGTGGTTTGAAGGGTTACGAAAGATCACGTTAAACACAAAGGCTAACAATGTCTGCCCTATGACACAACTGAAAAAGCAGTAAGTGTGTTATTGTAGAAATGTACATCTGACATGCCTCCTCCCCTTACATCCCCTCCTTAAAAAAAAAACAAAATCCGATTGAAGGTTTTATTTTGCATGCAACAGTCAGGTCACCTGGGCAGTCTGCCAAGTTGAGATAGGCACATGTGCCTGCCCTGCTCATTTGATCTCAAAAGTTTGGGCACCTATGCCATCCTGCACACTCATTTTTCAAAAATTCAGGTACATGTGGCTTCCCCACCCCCTCAACCACGTGAATCTCCCCTGCATGCACTGTGTAATGTCAATGTCATTTGCTTCCCAAAGTTCATGTGTCTCTTCTCTCACACAACCTAATGTCAATGTTCTTTTTTTTTTTCATGCTCAGAGTTCAAGTTCGTGTCTCTGCAGCCCACACAGCCAAATGTTCATACAATTTTTTTTTTGCCTCAAGGTTGTTTTGAGACACTGAAGCCATGTAACTGTTAACAACTTCCCAATTTTGTTCTTGATGAACTAAGCATCTGTTTTGGGGAGAAACCCTTAACATGCAAATATTTTGCCATGGTAATTGAGTATAGGGAGGAGGACAGCATCTATCTGAATGGCATTATTGGCAGCCTTTTCTTTCTGGTGCTTCTGTTGACAGATTTTTTTCAGACCTTGACCCGAGAATTCTGTGAAACCAATGTTTTTTTGTGTCGCATATTCTGTTTTCTAATGAAATGACTTGTGGGTAGGTGATTAACTGGTGTGTAATTTGATTATTGTTTTGTTGGGGTTTTTTTTGCCCATAATTTGATTGTCAGTATTAAAAAGCACAAGGTGAAAAATGAGCACTTTAATAGAAAGAGGAAATAAGGAGACAAACACAAATGCTTACACTAAAGATCGTAGAGAGAGGAGACAGGAAAAGTGCTTTACAAGCAAAGGCAGAGAGAAAAAGAGAGAAGGATTGAAAATGAGGTAAAAGCAGAGGGAGGAAAAGATTGAAAATATGTTGCGGAGAGAAGAAGAAATGAGAATGAATGTCTAACCTTTTCTTCTTTTCTCAGCATTTGATTGTCAAATACTTTCTGCTCCTTCACTATTACATGCGGGGTTGTATTTATGTTGGCTCTTTCCCTCCTTGACTGGTATTTAGTGTATATACCAACTCTGTTATGCTACTTTAAGACAAGATAATGCATGACATGCTTTTTGTGCTGGCCATTCTGCCCACTAAATTTGTTGACATCCTGAATTTTGTTTTAACGGTTTAGTCTGAGATCCCAGGTTCATTGGTGTACTGGAAAACAGAACATTATTTTTAATGTGCATATCCAGCTTCAACTAATCCTGTGACTCTCCCAGAAAGTCCAACATGTTTATTGTAAGGGACAGGTTAGGAAAGAGAAGGCACCCTTGGAAGAGTCCTTGGACAAAACCTAGGGACCCTCTCTTTTCCCATATCTTGCTCCTAACAGTAACCCTGCCTGTAACCCTAACCCAGGGTTTTGTCAGGCATAGAATAGTTTGTAAACTGAAGTGATGATATGTGCATGGAGCTATACTATTACCATGAGTGAATCACATGCTACATTGCCACTGGATATTGTAACTGGTAGTGAGAGCTATGCGCTGATCTAGTTTGCATTGTCCATATTAAAGGTTAATTATTGCTTCTCTTTCTCTCTTAGTTGGATCAAGCTGTGTTGTATGGTCAACCCCAGTGGCAAGATTCCAGTCAGAGGGTAAGTAGCATCATAGGTCAAGAATGAAAATATTGTGCCAGGCGCATCTAAAGCAGGCTGTAACTGTAAGGACTGCTGTTCTTCTGAACATAGTGAGATTGATGTCCTTCATCTTCTGTTATTGATTACTGAAGTAAACAGTGATCAGTGCTGTGATGTAAAATAGCTTGGACATATCTGTCATGGAATTGGTTGGTTGAAAGAAAGCCACAAGAAACAGTTGTGTTGGAAATAATCTCCTTCAGTAAAAATCCTATTGTGCAGGAACCAATCACTGGAATCCGTTGTATTGGAAATTATATTATGTGCTGAATCTTATCTTCAGTAATATCCTGTGATGCAGGAAACAGGTTGGTGGGAGGTAATGTCCTGCATAGACTTCTTGGAATTTTTCAGAATATTGGATGAAATAAAATTCAGTGTTATCATGGTACTCTGTTTTCCCCAGCATAATCCCTGGTTTGTTTGAAGAGGTGATTCTGTCTTGTCTGTTGAATGACATGAGCTGCCACAAAATCCAGTAGTTTTTCTGAGTACTGCAGACGAATATCTGTAATCACCATTCATGATAAATGAAACATACAAGTGCATCTAACTGGTTTCAGTAACAAAAGTAATGTGAAGAAATTGGGGAACAGAGGTAGAATTTTAACCCAGATTGCAGTGAGTCCAGTGTAAATTCACCATCTGTCATGCTGAACATGATGTTGTATTATATTTCAGCATTACACGGACATTTGCATCAGGCAAGACAGAGAAAATGGTGATGTCCAGCCTCAAAGATTTAGGTCTTCCTAGTGGCAAGGTACGTGGTAGAGTGGGGGAGAAACCTTTTCTAAGTTTTAGAAAAATTAGACTAGAGAAGAAATGGATCTTTTTAATCACACCTGTAGATAGAAAGTAACCATCAGAATACATGCATTGTGCCAAGTAACCATCAGAAGACATGCATTGTGCCAAATATATTAGCATGAATTGTTTGCAGTATATTGTCTATAAAGGGATAGAGCTATAGTGATCCAGTAGTCCAGACTGTTATGATGCTGTCAAATTAATGCATCCATCAGCTCCATGCATATTAATGTGTAATCAATACCTTCCATGTGCTGCAGAATATCTGTCAGTATCAATGTGGAATTGTCATTTTTATGTGATGTGATAGGATGTTAAGACTGTCTAACATCCTGTTTTGTTGATCTGACTTCAGGGTGATGAGATAGATCCAGCCTTGTTCACATTTGATAAATTCTATGAGCTGTATCATATGATCTGCCCACGTTCTGACGTAGAGGAGCTCTTCAAAGATTTGTAAGTTCTTAGCCTGTGCTTGTGATATGTTTGCTGCAGAGTTATTGAAAGAAAGTGTGTAGTGCATAGTTCTAAGTGGTTTGAACACATTTTGTGTATATGTTGTTGACATTTGCGTGTTTGTAATAATGGGAGCTCACCTATGCCTCACTATGGGAAACTTTGGAAGTGAAGTGTAAATCTGATTATGCTTGGAACAACAAATGAACATTAATCTCTTCTGATATGCCATCTGGCTGTTACATGCAGTGTTTTGAGAGAGCTGAGGCCATAGTTTGAATGACTCAATGAGTTTTAAGACTTGGGCTAGTGATGGGTCATCTGTTGGTTGAAAAACTTTAAAAGAAATATGAGTATGGGATGAAAGGTTTGTTGACAGCTGATAGGGACTTCAAAAAATAAGAGAGAGATGTTTCAGCTTGTCAGATGAGAAAAAGAATGTAATCTTCAGATTTGTTAGAATACTTGATAAGAAGTGTTTTGCACTGTCTTAACAATCTGTTACTTTCCAAACAGATCTCGAGGTCGCTCTTTCCTCACTATACCCCAGCTGATAGACTTCTTTAATGATGTAAGTACATATATAATAGCTATTAGTAATTATCTTGAACCATCTCTGTTTGGTGACTTTTCAGTGTATTGATATTTTAAGACAAGTCCACCTGTACCTAAGTTCAGCTTTACAGTGGGCAAGTTTGTGGCATGCTGTAGAACTTGAAGTAGGGATGATATTTCTGGGGGAATGTCGTTATTTCCCAAATCTGCTAGTCATTAGAATATAGGCAACTGGGGGGTTGATTTTGCTGGGATTCAGAACCTCAGGACTGTTCGGTGATTCAGAATGAAATTAATTATATGAGATTTTATGTAGTTTGGTTTATTTGTTTAGTATTAACTGAAGCTTGAGAAAAGTAAGCTCAAAACTGCAAAAATGATGAAAATGTAAGATTTTATAGCATTTTGTCATAATGTTGAATTAGAGTGTACGAATAGTCCATAAACTTTATTTGTTACACAGAAAATGCAGCTGTGTTCCGACTTTTGCATGTTTTTTTTAATCTATATTCAATGTTGTCTTTTTTCTTCCAGAGACAAAGAGATCCTCGACTAAATGAAATCCTCTTTCCGTTTTACAACCATGGCAGAGTGAAAAACATCATTACATCATATGAGACAGACTCAGAGTACTTAAATAAAGGTAAGATGTTGATCCATGGTATAAGAGCAGAGATATCAAAATTTGAGATTCTTGTTTGCACACAGGAACAGACTTATCATGAAAACACTTCTGACAGAATCAGTGTTTTTCTGAAACAGTTTAGACCTCTTGTAGTGATATTTGGTTAGATCATTCTGTGAAACTGTGAAACAGTTTGGACCTCAAGAACAGATGTGTTTTAGTTATTAAGTTGTGACTGTTAATATAACTTCTTTGCGGAACATTTTTGAGTTATATTGGTAACTTTGTGGGAAGTTTTATTTTATAGACATCATCACCAGTGTTTCCTCCAAGTTATATGAGTAAGGAGGAGACATTCCCCCTTTTCCATACATTTTATAGGAGATTTGTTAATCTGATGCCAGCTTTAGAGTGCAAAAGAGAAAGGAAGATCAGCATGCGTTCACTGTAATTTTAAGAGGGTTTTGAAATACAGGGGCTGAATCCCCTAGAGAATCCCTGCCTTGAGAAAACACAGTGCATTACATGTGCATTCTTTATATAATTTTGTAGATGTTGTTGAGATGTGCATCTGAGACCTACAATTACATTAAGTAGCTGAGGATTTCTGTATCATCACATAGCATTATTGTCAGTCCTCTTTACTCCTTTATTTATCATTAGTTTGCAAGGAGAAAAGTGGTTGAGAGAGAGACCAGGAGCTATGCCATGTGAAATCTTAAAGCAGTCATGTTGTGGGATATTTTCTTTCAGTTTGACTGTTATAGCAGCTTGGTGGCATCTTGTTTTCATTTCAAAACCCATTGCCAGTGGCTGTGGTTGTGGAAGTTTCAGATGTTAAATCTGTGTTTTCTCAGACTGGCTTAGTCAGGATGGCTTCTGCCGGTACCTGATGTCTGATGAGAACGCCCCTGTCTTCCTTGACCGCCTGGACATCTACATGGACATGGACCAACCGCTTGCCCACTACATCATCAACTCCTCCCATAACACTTACCTGACTGGCCGACAGTTTGGTGGGCGGTCGTCCGTGGAAATGTATAGACAAGTACTGCTGGCTGGCTGCAGGTATCTACGACACAAATACTTCTACTCCTTGCTAGAAACAGCAGGTTTCCATTGGTCAGAGGTGGACATGGTTTATTTTAGTTACTTGGTGCAACAGCCACAAGATTCAGTGTTCATCGAAAGTAACTTTTTAGCCTTGTAGAACATTTTGTATTTCTCATGTATTCCAAATCTCAGATGTCTGCGTTACGAAAAACAAAAAAACAAAAAAAAAACCACAAACCATGCATCACAGTAGTACTTTTTATAGGGTACTAATCCTTATAGAAGCATTGATGTGACAAGGGAGATCATACAATGTCTCCATGGCATGCATGGATGTAAAAATAGAGTGAACTGATTCATCTTGAAAACCATTATTACTCACATCATCAGGTAAATCTCAGGAAAACTTTCATTTTTTGAAAGGCACAGGTGTGTGACATTACAGCTCTATTTACATTTTCATATGATTACAGTCAGAAACAAGAAGAAACTTGCATTGGTGAAAAAGGCTTCTTTGGTCATCTTGATAACCTTGTTTTGATACTTTCAGCCTGCATTGCAAACTAGTGTGCAATGTGTGCAGTCCATAAATATTCACTTTTGACACATTGCTCTTCAGTGTGGGTGAATTTGTTGTGTTTGGTTAGCCGGAACAACGAACCATTGTATTCCAGTATATGTTAGCTCAAGACTGTTTCTAGTCAAAGGGGAAGCATTTAATGATAATTAAATATTCGCCTAACAAGTTATACCGTATTTTGGTACGATTGGATATGTTAACTCTTGTAGTGCGCGGCTGCATGAGCTCAGCCTTCTGCTGGCTGTTGGGCCATTGTTACGGATCATGACTATTGCACATGTTATCTGCTGGCTGGTCAGCTGACATCAGGGTGCAAATTATACTGTCCTGCTCAGCGTTATGTAAGGAGATGCGTATATATTCTGTTGCCGCATCACAAGGATTAATTTTCAATTTCCAGATGTGTGGAATTGGACTGCTGGGATGGCCGTGGGGAAGACCAGGAGCCCATCATCACTCATGGCAAGGCCATGTGCACAGACATCCTGTTCAAGGATGTCATACAGGCCATCAAGGAGACGGCCTTTGTCACTTCCTGTTACCCTGTCATACTTTCATTTGAGAATCACTGCAGGTACCAGATTGCATTTGTAATCTTAGTATGTATGGTGTGCATTGTTGCATGTGGATGTAATATTGTGAAGAAGATGTGTAATAATCTTATTACAACCATAGTATAAAATATGTTCCCTTGCAGGATTAAAAGAGAGATATTTCCATTGGTTTTCTATTTTTCCAAACAACCCGTCATGCTTTCCTGCAACAGTCAGACTGGAGAATGATCTATATGTTAATTTGTTAGTAAATTAGAAAGCTTAGGTCACAAGTGCTTTTTGGTAATCTGTGAACTTGCACATAATATATCATATGAATTTTGTTAAAGGCTTTAGGAACTGGGAAGTGAAGAGATGATATATGTGCACAAATACCATAGAGAAAACAAACATTATTATTATTATTGCTTAAGTACCTTATTGGTTTATATATGTGCGTAGGTAATTTTGTCCCCATCATTACTCTTCAGAAAAAAAAAAAATTCCAGTTCCTGCTCAGACCTACAATTTATTGTCTGTACAATACTGATCCATTTCTGCTTTATTACTGGCATGGATTTTATACTCCTAGTAGGAAAATTTGTCGACCATTTTTGTTTCCTGTTTTCCCCAGTAAATTGCAGCAATATAAAATGGCCAAATACTGTGAGGACATTCTTGGGGACTACCTGTTGAAGAAACCTTTGGAGGGTCATCCTGTAAGTTTACAGATTCTCTTTGTATAGATATCTCATGAGAGTATTGCTGTTAAGTTGAACTTTTTAAACAAAAAATAAGAAATCACCAGATGGATAACACAGCAGTAGAAGACGGTGAAACTTATCAAAAAGTTGGTCAAACATTGATTGTTCTCTTTGATGTGTCCTTTCATAAGTTTCACAACACTTCTTTTCCATGTGTCACAGCATTTTAGACAGATCAGCATGTTAAAACCGCTGGATTGTCCACAGTCGTTCAGTTTTATACAGACCTCTGACACATATTGTCCCCTAATAGGCATATGCTTGATGTTATCTCAGCCATTAGATCTAATCAGCTCTTTTGCGTATCTTTTAAATTATACTTGACCTTTATAATTTATCGATTAGGGAATAGATATTGATTATCTCTATGACATGCACTTTTCTCATACATATTAATTTTGAATCAATGGGCTATTTGGGAAACCTTTATACTGTTGATGTTTTTCAGGATTTTTTTTAAAATCAGTGATGCAGTAGCCATATAAACCATAATTAATATGGATGTGGGTTACAGCACTGGGTGTACCAGTGAGATCAACCTTGATGAAGAGGCATCTCACATTGGATTACATTCACCACCCACTGCTGTTTCGCGTCATAAAGTCGACCAATCACCATTGCTATAAAATGTCATCTCATAATTAACTTCTTCTTTGCTGCTCTCTTCCCTTGGCTGACAGCTGGAACCTAGCGTCCCCCTGCCCTCACCCAACCAGCTCAAGTATAAGATACTCATCAAAAACAAGCGTCTCAAGCCAGAGGTGGAAAAACGTAAGGATTTGAGAGACTGCAGTATATTATATGGATCACCAGGACTGTTTCACTCACATTTTGGGTCCATTGCTTTGCACTATAGGAGGATCCAGACTGATTGAAGGAGAAAGCTTTTGCATCATTAACCAAAAAGAAACAGATATAGACTTTGTTCTTTAGTATTAAGGAATTAAAGGAAGGTTGAATCATCCTTTAGACCCTGTTAAACCATAAGATACCCCATTATCCAAATAAGACGGTCTTGCGTATATCTTTCAATTGTTTAACACAAAATAAAATAGAAAAGCGTCCACCAGTGTTTTCAGTCGTATTTTACAATTTTATTTAAACTATAACGAGGAGCTCATAATATGGAGGTATCAAATTTTCGGAATTTCACAATTCCTTCATCAGGAATAATAAGTAAACACCATAATGATAATGAAGAAGAAAACAGATGACGAGACCTTAGGCTATATAAATGTGCTAATTTCAAAGAATTCGATAAGAGTTCACTAAAGAGAACAGAGAGAGAGAGGTGAGGGGAGTTCAGATAGAACAAGAACAAAGGCTTATATCTTTCAACATGATGTTACACCTCTGCCTGTGCTAGACATCCCATACGGTTACGTTATGCCATGTCTGAATTTTGACACCAGTTGTGCACATAGCAGCCATAGGCTTTCGTCAAATATGTTCTAGTCATCTGATTAAGCAATTGAGTCAGTGCTTTGCAGACGGGCAATAATACATCAGTATATATTTTTTAATTCTCCTGTAAGCAGCACATGTATCAAATAAAATCATGCTGAGGCAATAAAAATTAATTTGGATGACTAGAACCTTAACTGAAAGCTGAATAATACAGTGTCAGAGAGAAATGTCTGTAGCTGCTGGAACTTAAGTGATGTCTCATTTTTGCCACAAGCATCTGCTGCTTGGGCAAGGGGAACAACTCTTGATGCAAGGGCCAATTTGTGGTCTCTCGAGGCCGCTCAGCTCCATCATGAAATACATGGGCGTAACTGAACGATGTTCTTTGCTTGCAAAATATTGGTCTGGTGGGCACTACAGATAATTCACATAGAGAAAAAAATGTTGGAAAACTGAATAGATTGACATGTATATCCGTCTTCAGTGTGTTGTTGATTTCTTTCATACCATTTTCACATTGCTACAGCTTTTTACTAAATTCCACAGAACAAATGGAGCTGTTTCAGAAAGGCATGATCCAGATAGTCAATGAAGACAGTGAGGTGATAGAGGACCCTAATGTTGTCACAACCGTGGATGGTGAGGATGGTCCCCTTAATGGTAAGATCTGCACATTCCTTCACTTTCATACCCTAACACCCTTTAATTTTTCATCTTACTGATTTACTTACATATTGATGCACACATCTCTAGCCCCCCAGGCATTGGTTGGCAGCACCACTCTTTCAGATGATCGATGCCTTTTCCCTTTGTATTGTTCTTATCCGGTTCTTACAATTACACAGATATTTTTGCTTGTATTAACACATTGACTGTCTGTGGGATATGTGTGTAGTGTTTTGTGAACAAGGCTTTGTCAGCCTTAGTTTTCATGTCATTTATATTTTATTTCTTTTTTTATTATTTAAAACATCATGTCCTGTTAAACATTTCAACCCCAGAATCCCAGATTATTGGTATTAAATGAGACAGTAGTTTTTTGTGTAGCCTTAAGGGTTCCTACTTCCTTATTTTTTCTTGTTTAGCTGCACATCTTAACATCAAGATGTGTTGAGGATAAATATTTTCAATCCAAAATTTTGCATGGTTTTTCCTCAAAATTAATGTTTTATGGCTGTTTTGGGATGTTCCCAGTCAGTGATGCTCAGTTGACAAAAATTCATGGACAAGATCCCACTAATCCCTTGTTCATTTGAAGAAAATTGCCGCACAGATTGATAAAAAGATTGCAGCGTGGGCCTTTTTGTCAGTTTAAGAAAATTGTGAGGGAAAGAAATTTATGTGAAGTATGGCAACTTGTTTTGTAAGATGGTGCAGATTTCAGTTTTAATTCTGAGATGACCAGTGTTTGAAATTGTTCAGATTCTGAGTATTTACATGTGGACAGCCAAGTGAAATGAGGGGCTGACCAATTGATTGTTGGAATTTGAACCCATCATTGTTGGAAAGACTCAAAAGGGTGTTTGCTGTATTAAGAATAGGAGAGAACAGCGTACTGATTTTACATGACATAGCTAATGTTTACGCAGGGTGCAGTGATATCAAACAAGCATGTAAAATCTCAGACTCTCCGGTTATTGCCATCTTAAGCTGGCCCCAAAACTGTAGATTAAAATTGCAAGTATTTTTGCAGATACACAAATTTAAGCTTTTCATGAGATTGGAAAGTTAGAATCACAGGTCACTTTGAGGGTATTGCCATCAGAAAATAGTTCTGGCATGGATCGTTAAAAGCATGTATATTACCTTGCATTCCTCTTATTGAGAAAGCATTCAGACACTAGAGTTTGTCAACTCAGCATCATTCAACAGTGGAACTGCAGCCTTATCACCCTTTTTCATTTCAAATTAGTGTTCCATTTGTCTTGCTCTGTCCTTCGGGCCATGAACATGTAGTCGTATCCTTACATACTGTGACATTCGTCCATTGGTCTACTCGGAGCCTGTTTCTCTGTTTTGGCATGAAGTGGAGTGGGGTCAGCACTGTATGCCAGCACTCTGTATGTGTAACCACACATTCTTTTCACTGGGAATGAGGCTGATCATACAGTACAGCAATACACATTTAGCTTAGTCTTGGCCACTTTCACCTTGTGTGTTCATGATTACACACAGTTACTTAGAACTCTTGTAGAATTTGACATAAGTCTCGATCACATTTGTCGTTTTTGTGTATAGATATACAAACAAACCCACTGTGATTGTGGGCCTTAGATTAGTCATAATTCTTAGAAATTCTTTGCTATTTTTCCTTTTGAGTGTAGAGGGTTGGGGGATGAGTGAGACAGGATGCAGAATGGACAGTGTAAAATGTCAAAAAGTCATTTCATAGAAGTATGTGTTGAGGAATTTGTTTGATGAATTTTATGGTAATTCCCTTCAATATTGGTTATCTTTTTTATTATTCCAAATCATGATGACTTGTGAGGTCAGTCGCATATGATTGATTTTGCTGACCTAGATTACCATTCCACCATTGCACACAACAAAACCTATTTTGAAATACACATTACAGTGTTAACATTAATCTGTCACAATTTAGACACATGAACAAAGCTTCATTCGCAGTGATAGCTTTTTTCACGACAGTGGCTTTGGCTTTTGTTGGTTTGGTTGTTTGGTTTGGTCCGTTTTGTTGGTGATTTCATTACAATATGTTATTAATATGCAGATATTGGTTGGATGCATGGAAGTGTTCTTTTCCAATCCAGGTTTATTTTGTTCTGTCGTTTTTAAGGTTTGTCACAAGTGAGCTTTCTTTCTTGCAGCAGAGAGTTTGTTTGTTTTCATTTTGTGTTCTCTCTTATCGCTTAAATAATTTTACAGCTTGTCTGTTTGTTGATTTGCTTATGTTGTATATCTGAGGAAGATAACAAAGAGTGAGGGATGGGATGAAATAATATGAGCTGGTTTTATTAGGTGCAGAGTTTTTGTTGTCTTTCAAGTGGTGGGGATTGGGGTATGAGAATAACATATACAATGTTATATCTTCGTTTTGCAGGCCTGGTGTCTCTTTGATGTGAGACACAGATGATGTAAAACTCCGCTTTGAGAAGAGAAACCATGAATTGGTTCTTGTCTGGAGATTCGACTTTTTAGATCAGGAGATAAGGCTTGGTAAAGCTGAAGGACTTTGTCCTGGAGCATTTTCTGCACAAAAGTGTAGCTCATGCCTGGTGGGTGGGCAGTAGGCCTTCAGAAATGCATTCTCGGTAACATTTTAGACCATCTCTTTAATCTTATTGTATTTTTTCTTTAGTTTAGGAAGAGGAGGAGGTTCTAGGCAGAGTTAGGTGTAGCTTCAAGAGGTGAAGGGAGGGAAGAGCATTATTATCTGCGTGCCATTTAGAAGTTTCTCTGTCCCTGAAGATGCCAGATACTTGGAAAGAGAACCTAACTAGACATAACTAGACGTCTTGGCTAATGTAGTTACAGCTGTGAAGGATCAAAAGGTTGCCATGGTTCTAGTCATTTTGGTTGCGCCATTTCTTCTCCAGCTTTTTTTTTTTTTTTTTTTTTGTGTTTGCTTTTTTTTTCTTCAGTCTTGAGTTTTTCATGAGCAAATTGCTTATATGCCACAGCATACCAGTTAGAAGGATGCTGGGTAAATTTTTTTTATGTGGGTTTTTAGCTAGGCTTTAGTGTTGATGCTGTACCAGATAAAAAAAAAAAAACCAGAACAATTCTTTGTGAGAAAGGCTATCAAATGAGAAGTCCTGTTTTGTTTACATAGGGAAAGCAGCTCTGCTGAAACACCGTCAGACATGAGCTGAGAAATAGTTTCACGGAGTGCTGGACTTAAAATGTAAAGAAAACAACCATTGTTAATTCTGTTTCTCAAATAATTTGAAAAATCTAAATTATTTTTCTCTTCCCAGAAGATGACCTTGATGAGACCTTGACCCTCATTCATCTCTTTCTCCTTACATGCCTGCACCACTACATCTCAGTTCCGTGTGCTTTGACTTTAGCTTGAATAATTTCTCCAAATGCAGATGTTTTCTTTGTCAGTTATCAGTGATGTCTGATTCTATGTTTGTAATTTTTCAGAATTTAATCTTCATGACATCTTGCCCTCATCCACCTCTTTCCCCTTAGGCCTGGAATGCTTACACCATGACAGCCCAGTTCTGTGTTCTTTGTCATTAGTATTAATTTCTCCAAATGCAGATGTTTTCCATGTCAGTTGTTTCTGATCAGGGAGAATGACAGGAGAAATGTGGGGAACAGAACAGGGGACTTTACTTTGCCGTGAGGGATTTCAGAAAGACATCTGAATTATGGACTTCACAAAAGAGTTTGATATATGGACTTCACAAACACATTTGATTTATGTGCTTCCCATACGCATTTGATTTATGGGCCTCACAGATGCACAGACAGGACTTGTTAAGACCTTTCAGAGGATTGGTTTTCCTTCTATCCTTCTGAAGATTATAGAATCATTTCATTTTGGTATGAAAACTTCTGTCATGTTTGATGGAGAAGCTTTAGAAGAGTACAAACTTAAGACTGGAGTCAAGCAAAGATGTGTTTCTGCCCCTACCCTCATAGGGATATCCTTCTTCTGAGAATGCTTTCCTAAAATCACTTAGGAGGAATGTTATCCATTATCGCTCAGATGGTGAACTCTGTAATGTCCAGTGAATCAAAATGAAACAAAAATCAGGCAGATACTCAAGGAATTACCCATTGCAGATAATGCAACAGTTACAGTATAGTTAGAGCAAGAACTGCAAGATCTTATTGATGTCTTTTCTACAGCCTGCCATGACTGATCATGAACATGACAAAACTCATGTGCCTATATGAAGGGAATCAATAGTGAAACTTGCCATCACCATTGACAGTGAAGAGCTACAGACACCTATGAAGATTCCAATATTAAGTGGGCCCGTTTCAGCAGCAAGTTGTCCTAGATCAAGAGATAAACATCAGAATTGACAAGTCATCAGCTGCTGATAATAGATATACAAAAAGAGTGTGAGATGCTGTAAACTGACAATCAAATCAAACATCTCAGTCAAATAGGCATTTATACTCTAAGGCAGTGAAACCTGGACAGCCTATTGACGCCACGAAAAATGACTCCACAGTTTCCATAAGCAATGGCTCAGAAAGTCCTAAACATCACCTGGCAAGACAAGACCACCAGTACTGAAACACTGGTAGAAGAGGAGTTCTCTCTGTTTCTCACTGCTGAGCCAATGTAAACTCAGCTAGCTTGGACACATGTAAAGATTGATTGATGGCAAAATATCAGAGGACCTTCATGGTGAACAGAAAGAAGGTAGAAGAGCACAAGGCAGATCTGTGCTTAGATACAAGGATGTCTGCAAGCAAGACATGAATTCCATAATTACTGATATCGAACACTGGAAACAGGATGCTGAAGATGATAACAGTTGGAAAGCTAAAAGCAAGAAAAGCCTGAAAATCAACGAAAATATAAGCAAAGGCACAAGTTCAATGTTAATAAAGACAGACAGCAAAGCAAGACAATGTCACTAATCTTATTCTTACTTTACATCAATGCAGCCAGATTTAACTGCATGCATTGTGCTTGCAAGCTACATGTGCTACCATCATCATGTGCTACCATCATCATGTGCTACCATCATGTAACTTGGCTATCTTAACCAGAGCACAAATCATGCTCTTGTCTGACAAGACAGACCGGTATCATTCATTTATTCATTTTGTTTCTGATCTCTGATCCTGCCTATGTCATTGTTTTGAAAAGCTTCTACATTCATGTTGACCCTCAAGGTCTCTCGTAAGATCATTTTTCTGTTTCTCCCTCCATGAACAAGAGTTTCACAGGGTAATAGTCTAGATATTGCCTTGTAAAATGTTGCTTTCCCTATTGACTTAGAGGTGGTCTCATAGAATCAGAGTATAATTTTCACTTCTATTGGTAGCCTGGTTGTTATTTTTTTTTTTTTTCAGCACTCTGTTATCCACCATTTCTCATATTTTTTTTTTTATTTATATCCCTTGCATATCTCTTTCTTCTCCCCCTTCCCATCTTATCAGCAGACCATGTTGTCCCCACTTTTATCTGGTTGACAGATCATATTACCCCTAAATCTGCCTTCTCAACAGATTATGTTGCCCCACTTTCATCTCATTGACAGACCATATTTCCCCCTCTTCTATCTTGTTGACAGACCTTATTGCCCCCATTTCTGCCTTGTTGACAGACCTGATTGCCCCCACTTCTACCTTGTTGACAGACCATGTTCCCCCCTACCTCTGCCTTTTTTGACAGATCATGTACCACCCACCTCTACTTTGTTGACAGGTCATGTTTCTCCCCCCCCCCCCCCCCCCCCCCCNAAGGGGGAAAAAAAACAACAAAAATTCATCTACTTTGTTGACAGACCATTGTGCCCATAACTTCCATCATTTCCATGAACCATGTTTCCTTTGGAACATGTTGCTGCCACTTCAGCCCTACATATCTACAGATGACGGTTCCTTCTATGCCCCATCTTGTCTACCAACTAGTCCTCTCCACCCTCCGTCTTGTCTACAGATGTTAATGCCCAGCGCTCTCTGATCTGTAGACATTAATACCCCCAGTTCTATTCCATCTATAGCTCATAGTGCCCCCACACTTCCTCCTTGCCCACATTTTTGCCCTACTTTCATTCCTTCTCCATTTAGTATAGAGACCATGTTGCCCCTAGTTACTCTTGTCCTTTTTTCCACCCCCATTTTCTTGCTGCCACCTCAATCTACTGTATCACAATTTTGCTTTCTCCATCACTTCCTCAGATGATGATGCCGATAGTGCTAGCAGTATCGACAGCTCCCCACAATTAAAAGAAGTCACCACTTCCCCTACCACCTCCACCACCAACACCACCACCTCTAAAACCACCTCCAAACCATCTGGTACATAGAATGCTATTATTCTGTATCACAGAGTCTGCCCTTATCTTGCCTAATCAGCCCGTAGCCTGCCCAGTCTTTCTTTTTCTTTTCTTCTTTTTTTCCCTTTTTTTTTCTTTTTTTCATTTTATTGGTGTGTAGATTAAGTCCATTTTTTTCTCATCTTCTGCATTAATTTGGTTGCCTGTTACCCCATATTTTTGTCAGTGCTTTATAGTTTCTTTTATTGTTAACTTTTTCATCATTTTCATACTCGAATGCTGTTGTTCTGGCGTAAGTTACAGAGGCAGGTTTAATTAATGGGGCAGTTCCGTAGATAGGCCATTTCAATGAAAGAACATAGTGGAATCTTTAGAGTCACAAGGAAATGCTTTGCAAGTACTTTTGAGTCCACCCAGCCACAACACTCTTGGAGCATGGAAATAGTTGTAATTAACATTAAAAAATCATCTCTACATCAGAAGTTCAGTAATTTTTTTTTTTTAAATTTCAATACAGCAATTAAGTCAGTTTGCTTATCAGCAGAGTTGAATTTTTTTAGGGGAAGTAGGGAAAACTGTAATGATACTTTCCAGGGTATATGAAGTTTTGACTGTCGACAGTCTGCTGTCAACTCACATTTTGTTAATTTTTCTGACTTGAAATTCTCAATAGTTGTGGATTCTTGTCGTCTATACTGCAGCAATGAAAAATAATGTCAGATATTATGTAAATGAAAACCTGCCTCTGTCACTCAGCACTTGGTTTCCTTGTAAGTTCTGCTGATTTCTATCTCATATCCTATCCCTAGCTTTCTTATACCCATTTTGAAAATTACTAATTTGTGGAAAACCCCAGTTGTGTGTGTGAATTGCATTGCCCTGTGATAATATGCGGAGCTCATCCTTTCTTGATTTTGTGCTAGCAAAATGCATCTTGTGATTACGTGTTCGCTTGTGGGCAAAAGCATTCTATTGCAGTTTCTTTCTTGCTTTTTCTTTGTACACTGCATAATATATGGGTGTGTGTGTGTGTGTGGGTGTTTTGTGGCCCAGTTGTGAAGAAAATTAAAAAGAAACGTTTAACTCTTGTGTTTATGGAAAACCTGATGGGTTTATGAAAGGATATTGGACCAGGATAACTACAGAGAAACACATCTTGACAGCAGGACATCATTAATTTTATATGTTGTTAGCAAGGAACAAAAATCTGTCACTTGTTCTTCTTGTGTAGATAGTGCATATCTCTGTTGAAATTCTTGCTGCTTCCCATTCATTTTGAGGGCAGATGGAAGAGCAAGAGATTGCCCCTAATTCAGGAAAAGTAAACTTGTTTATATGAAGAATAAGGGGGGGAATAGAGTTGGATGAGGTAGTTCAGGCCTAGGATGTGATTCACGTGTCCATATTATGAGCTGCAGGGTCAATTTTGGGTGAGGGATATTTCCTCATCTGGTTGCTTTTTACGCCTTTGTATTAAATTCGCAAGATTTCAAGCAGGGAATAATCCTTACAGTAATGCCTAATTATCACTTAGTAGTTATCATGTTCAATCAATAGCTCAGCTTCAGGTATACCCGAGACTCACTTTACCCTTTATTATATTTTGTCCTATTGATGACATGGTGTTACTCTATGTTCTAGGGTTATGTTGTATGTACTGTATAGATGTTCATCCTTGTGAAAAATAGTTGTTGTACACATATGTCATAAGGTTTCTCATATTAGCAGATGAGAACAAACTGTTCCTATCTCAGTAAATTTTAACGTCAGTGTAAGTGAGCCATTCAAGGAGCTAGTGCCTAGGAATTTCTTGCTGAGCAAAGCTGCGAGAAAGAGAACTCTGTAGACAATAATACTTCGAAACTAAGAGCTCCTGAGAGAATGATATGCTTTTGATAGCAGCTTTCAATAGAAATAAATTGAAGTAGTCAGCTTCTTTTTCACTCCATCACTTGAGCTTACTTAGCATGTGGATATAATTGACTGTGTTCCCTGGCAGAACATGGAAATGTTAATGTGCTAATTGCCTCCACAGACCTGCTTGATCTGTCTCCAATTATTAAAGCTAATGTTGGAAAATAACGGTAAAGGATGAAAAATATCATAAAACAGCAAGAATACACTCATAGTAGTTGCCTTGTCAGAAGGCAGGGCCTGGGGTCTATCCCTCCATGTCTGCGACCTAGAAGGGCCAGGATATAAGCAATAGGGCCAGGATATTAGCATATTAGCTAATATGTATACTAGTAAATTAAAATGTGAGGGAGCGGGGGTGTCCTGTTTGGGAGATAGGGGTCTTATTGAATTGTATGATTCAGTGGGCAAGGGGAAGTAACCTAATGAATATCAACAGATAGGGAAGTTAACGTTACTTCCCAAGAATGAAATCTAACCAATTTTGATGTGCCATCCAAACAAAGTGGGACCAAAAAAGAAAAAAAAAAAAAGGCCACAAGAACTTACTTTAGAAGTCTCCTTGTTAGGTGGCAGGGTTTATCACTCCACTCCTAGACCTAGTCAGGCCAGGACATTATAGATGTGACATAATTATTAACAACCAAATTTGCAGGTTTTTGTATTTGAGAGATAGCCCCCCCCCNCCCCAAAAAAAAAAGAAAGAATAACCTCTCAGTAAGCAACTCTTATGTGCCATCCAAATGGAGCGGGACCCAAAATTAAAAATCCTTGGATGTTTAGACAGTTTCACATTTCTAAATGTGAGTTGTGAATGCAATATAAAAATAAATTTAACTGCTTCAGAATTAAAGTGAATTGGAACTCTCTCATCTCCAGTAATGTAATTATGTTGTGACTGTTAAGACAGTGTGTGTAGATGTCATCATTATTTTTTTTTATATGCTTGTAGCTGATGATGTCACTTGGTCAGCCTTTACAGGACAACAGTAGATACCTCAGATGTAATTCTTGTGTTATGTCCGCTTTTTATGCTATTTCGATGGCCACAGGCGTATTCGCGTTGTATGGCTAGTGTTTTATTCCGTGATAACTGACATATTTCCTGCCCTGTCTCAGAAGTGCTGTTAAAGTCCCTGGCATATAAGTGTGTGCTTGGGTTTGTTGGAGTAGAGATGGGAAACAGTTTGCTCTTGAAAGATAAAAGTGCTGAAGGATGATAACGTTGAACTCTCATGAAGTTAGTTTTATGCTGAATGTAAATGATGCCGTCCTCAAGAGATCTTCCATGGTCATTGTTCTTGTGAAGAGTAAAGGATTCAGTTTGAATGGGACTAAGCAGGGCTGGAAGTGGTGTCAGTGGGTGGCATTGAGTACTTGGTTGAGAATTGGAAAATCAGATGGCTTTGAGAAAATACAAAAATTTTCGTCAGTTTTAACGTCAGTTCACCACTCAAAATCAAGACTGGAAACCCGAAAATATGGGATAATGTTGCACTTCGCTTGATAAAAATGAGAAAATAATTTTTAAAATTTGTATAAAGGTATAAAGATACTATGTGAAGTAACTATGACTGTTGAGAAGATACACTGAAATGAATGCTTGTATAACTTCTTAAAAACGTCAGTATGATGCCAGCAGCAAATTCTTAAAGGAGTTCTTTTTTTTGTACAAACAGTGTGCAGTCTTTTCAGAAAAATTCAAAACCAGAATGCAAGGTACTTTCTCCCTGATGATATTGTTCACATGACCATTGCTGTACTCCATGTTACCATCTCTGTTTTATTTTGAAGTCTTTCTCAGTCAACCAGATTTACTCTGATCTGGAGCCAGATATGGACTGCAGTGCTGCAGTTTCTGTAAAACAGAATCACACATGTGCCAAATTAGTGCTGATCATATTAGAAAGTGCATTTGAAGAGATAGCCATTGGTTTCAGCCCAGGATGCGTTTCTCATGTTGGGCTTATAGACTGTTGCTGTAGTTTACAGTCTTGTTGCAGAACATGTTGAAAGCTAGTGTGTGTGGGCTCTGTTCAGTTTGCCTTGTTGGATTTGGCTTTACAGCAAATATTTGAAACTTCCCTTTGATTTTTTATTGGTTGGTGATTGATTTTATTTTTTAAATTTTTTTTGGGTATATTTTTGTACTTGGAGGTTCTGTTTTTTTGAGAATGTTGATTTTGGTTGATTTGGTTTTCATCATCTGCAGCAGCAGCTTTTTTTTTTTGTTTGTTGGTCTTCTTGCTCTGCTCTGTAACTAATACACAGTGCATTTTGTTAAGTACTGAGTTTCATACTATGAGTTTATTATTTGTGGTGTTTGATGTAAGCTAAAGAATGGCATTTGACTTTCTGCATACTGGCTGTTACTATAGGCTGGCATTGTGTGATCTTTTGATATATTTGGTGGACCAGGATGGCTGGGGTACTAACCAACTTTATTGGATAAGTTTCATCAGAATATAACCAAACATCCCAGAATAAGGTTTAGATTCATTCTTAAGTCTGTATAAAAACTGGCAGCATGTAATGGTTTGGGNGGGGGGGGGGGGGGGAGTGTAGAGGAAATGGGAACCAAGGGGTGGCCTGCCAAAACTTTTTTAGGATTTCTTTAACATGGCAGTGAGGTCATATTCTGTATTTTGCTTATCTCTGTAATGCTCTTAGTGAGCTTGATAATTAGACTGCACGGTTTTTATTTCAATGACACTCTCACAACACGGCAATGTGGAGAAATACATGCCAAAGCAGCCTGTTAAAGTGGCAGTGGCTCTGTTGCTGTATGGTAGCAAAATCAAACTTGGAATGACATATAGGATAAACATGAGCAGATTTCAAGTGTGCAGTTGTGTGATGTAGTCATATATTCTAAAGGAGATATGACATGCTTAGAAATTGTGATATATGCATATATGTATGTGCCAGATAATCTATGCTTTTTAGGCTGATTTGTTGTGCTTTTGATGATAGGAAGGCAAATATAGCTGTTGTCCTCTCAAGTCATTTCCATCTTTCCTGCAAATTTGCATGCATTTTATTGAGTAGTCTGTAATAGGATTTGAGAAAAACTCTTGTCAAGGATTATTCAGGGAGTCCATACACAACCCTGATGATGTAACTCTAGTGATGGTGCTCTGGATGGTGATTTGCTGTGTTTCATCAGTATAAAGTCTTATTAGATCTAATTCAAATTGCCACATTTTCTTGTGGGGAATTTATTATACAGCTGACATTGATGAATTACAACTTCAAGGTGGGTGGCAAAACTGTGAGAGCACAGTTGAAGGGAGCTGGTTGTTTTCAACTTTCCTGAAGAAGAATTCTGTTCTTTGGCATATTATTGGGAATAAATGGAAGTGCAGTAATATAGGTGATAGGTACATTTCTAAAAAATCTGTCATGACCAATCATTGACCATATCCGCACCATAAGCATGTCCAACATCCATGCTCAGATCTCTGTCACTCTGCTCATTATCTCTTAACTGTTTTTCAGACTTGACCCCCACCACCAAGAACACAGACACTGAGGCCCACCCTGAACTTGCAAAGACCAATACAGGCAGTATGGACTCCGATTCCGAGACGAAGAAGACCAGTGTTAAAATACCTGTAGCGAAGAAACCCAAGGAG
This sequence comes from Ellobium chinense, assembly GCA_033807755.1. Lineage (NCBI taxonomy): Eukaryota > Metazoa > Mollusca > Gastropoda > Ellobiida > Ellobiidae > Ellobium > Ellobium chinense. Next base: position 121,609 of record JAWQUT010000232.1, read on the forward strand.
GAGGTAGGATAGGCAGGAATTAGGTAGCAGTCGCACTGGCTATTGCAGCAGAGATGAGCAATGAATGTTTAAAGGTCTTGATATCAAATATGCTTTTTTTTTTTCAATATTGTTTTCAAAATTTCTGATATGGTTGCTATTGCAAATATTGCACAAATGAATGATGATATTGTACATGAATAGTAGAATGCCAGAATTGTTTGGGAAGTTGAAAATCAAGCCTGAAAAAAATGGTATTTCAAGAAGAAAATAAATAATAAAATACATTTGCAATTTTCATATTGAACAAAGATGTCTGAAAACTTTGCCATTGACTGCTGTAGTGTACTATATATTTTGGACACAGATGTTTCCCAGTAGTTGCGATATCATGAAATTATTTGAAATTGAAATTAATTACCTGTGACTGGTAACTGATTTAATCATCTTGCTATTTTTTAGCTGGATGACCTGTTGAAAACAGACTCCATGGACACGGGCTTAACTGCTGATGAAGAAGCTGCTCTGATGTCCTCCTACCACTACACTGGCGCTACCACCAACATCCACCCATACCTCTCCGCCATGGTCAACTATGCCCAGCCTGTGAAGTTTCAGGGGTTTGATGTGGCTGAAGGTAGGTCAGAGGAGGACGGAGCATGAGCCCGGATGTTTTGTTGTTTTGAGAACAGTATATTCCAGATGTCAGCAGTGAAAGTTTTCAATGTGAAGGGTGACTTTAGTAGAGGGAAGAAAATTGCTTGTGCCGCAATGAGGGTGGCAAAGTAATCTCTGACACTTCCTTTTCCCTCTTGCCCCATTTTCCTCCTCTTTTTCTCTCTCTCTCTCTCTCTCTCTTTTTATTGTCCCTGCATTGCATTTCTTCCTGAGCTTGTGCTCGTGAATGGAGCGCGCGCATGCGCACAACAACCCCCCCCCCCCCCNCGGGCAGTCTTGCTCAGGAGTTATGTCGAGCAGGAAATATAACCAGAGTCATGGCTGTGGAAGTGGGGCCTCAATAGTTAGCTACAGAATTTGTTGTGGAAGTGGGATTTGAGAAACTATTAGCAATAAAGTAATGAAATAGTCATTGGCCTTCAACCTGTGTTAAACAAGTATCAAATTAGTTCTCACTGATATGCTGCTCCTTAAAAAGCAAGCATCAGATTTTTCACATGTTGATAGTAACATTAGAGACGTTGGCATTGAACTCATTCAGCTGCCTCACAGCTGGGGAAGCAGCAGTACAGTCTTCCATGTGAAGCAATAAAGGGTTGAGATAAGGTCGCATGCCAAGGATGTAAGGACTACAGGTGCCTAATGTTACTGTTGTTAAGAACCTGCAAAAAAGTGCACAGTGATAGAAGACCAGATGATTCTGCATCAAGGCTGAGTAGGTGTAATGTTGTTGGATTGACCATGCTTACTTTTACCACTAGCTAGCAACAGTTTCAAGTATCTTCACTTGCACAGCTATGACCTGGAAGTGTTTCACCAGGCCCTAAGGGAAGTGAGACATGAGAGAAAAAACAGTAGCAGAAAGCTGCAGACTTGTAGAGCAGCTTGACTTCTCACTGCTGACATCTGAATGATTTAAAGTTTGGATTGGCTTTGGGAGAGGGTTGTTGTTTAGCATTATGCATTTATCTTTCAAAGAAGCTTGTAATTATTACAAATTATCCCTGTGACTCAATCATGATATCTTACCTTTTTTTTTTTTTGGTTACTTGCATACAGCCACAGCCTCTACTATTGTCATTATTATCAGTATTATAATATACCTATGGGGGCATGGAGGGTTTTTTTATTTTTTTTGGGCCTACATTTATGTTACAGTTATTTGTTTTGAAATTGCATTTTACGACTGAGAGGCTTTTTATCATCATACCAAAAATATATTTATAATTTATGCTAAATTCACTGTGCTCTTGTCTGTGCACTGTCCCCAGCTTGTAGACCGCTATAACTGATAGTAAGAAGTGCACACAGTCCAGGGTTTGAAATCAGGGCTGAGATCACATTAGTGTTGAAGCACAAGTCTTAAGACTTGGTGTAAAACAAGTATATGTACTGCTATCTCAATCAAAGGTTGTACAAGAATTCAGCCTGTTCTAAAATTCTTTGATATACAGCCATTTAATCCATTTATGAACCTTTTCTGGTTATATAAACTATTAACACATCTTACAAAATACGCTTGCAATAGGGAGTTTGCTTATAGATCTACACTTTTTGCTAAGGCTGTGAAACTTGCTTTGGTTCCTTCCTTGATACAACCATATCACATCATACTGTGATCTTAGAAGCCTTGAGTGAGAAATAATTGTTAGAAAGAGCGAAAGGTGACAAAAAAGTCCAGCAGATTTCAAAATTTTCTGCCAAATACTGAAGTCACTATCTTATAATAATACATGACATTTTCTTCTTTCATCACAACTACTATAGTGCCGACAATTGTTTGCTCAGTATGCAATTCAGAACCATTCTGTCTGGTTGAACTATGTTTATTTTTGGTCTTGGTAGCCTTTTTCATTCGCATCTAGTAGTTTTGCAGTGAATTTCAAACCCTGGTTGTTGCCTTCTGATAGTACCACGAGTTAGTCAGCGGCTGCTCCTCCTACAAGTGAATAAATTATGAACTGCTGCTGTCTTGCTAATGGTTGTGGGTTTTGTATCTTGTGTTGGTTTCAGAGAGGAACGTCCAGTACCACATGTCCTCCTTCAATGAAAACACAGGACTGGGTTATCTGAAAACACAGGCTCTAGAGTTTGTCAAGTATCCTCACCCTTTTTATCTATCTTGCTTTTGCACTCGTTGACTCACATCTTTTTTCCCTGTCTCTAACATCATTGTTATATCACTGGGTAGATCTGCAAAATATGCTATCATTCACCGCAAGTGTGAAATGCATCACCATGCTTTTCAGTTTGGAATAGTTGATTAGTTCTCAGCACTATCACCCAAGGAGCATCAAAACACTTAATAAGATTTCAGTGAAGTTTTATTATGTTATCTTTATACAATGATGCTTGTCACAGAGTGGAATGTGATAAGCAAATAACAAGTTTGTTTCATTTTTACTAATAAAATGGCTTTGCAAAATGCCAGTTTGTGATTTTGATGTACCTGATATCCTTCATGGTAACAATTTCTCTGCTTGGAATCTTACACTGTTGTGATGCCAGTGAAACACAATGACAGAGTGTAAAGTGTGTAAGTCAGTAATATTGCAGAGTCGCAGTCCAGTGTGTTAAGAAATGCAGTAGATCAATAGACTACTAAGCTTTCTGTATTCACCTGCATTTGGTTGCTGTCAGACAGCATACTGTCCATGAATAAGTGCACAGTCATATTCCACATGACGTGAAGAGAAATATACAATTTTTGCATAGTGTGGACGATGCATGGTATTTGTTTTAGGTATATGTGATAAGCTATCAGACAACTCTCTGAAAATGTGTGCCATTGAGGGCATGTTATCTGCAGATCTACCCATCTATTTGTATTATTATATTTTTATTATCCATTTATCATCCTAGTGTGATGTGCATGATATAACTACTTGGTGGTGTGCTTACTCTCAGCAGTGAGATGTGTGATTTGTGTTGAGTTCAGTGTCTTCCTGTTTATTCCCCAAACCTGCATTAAAACTGCATATCTCCCATCTGCCTTTAATCTCTTCTGTCTCTCTGTTACAAGAGACTCGCTCAACTGGAGACTTTTGATGACATAACACTTTGACAAGCGTTAGGTGGAAGTCTTGATAATAGCTATTAACCATATTTACTTTCTGTGGTTAACTGTATATTTCTTTCACCCTATTCTTTACTGTACATCCTCTGTTGGAAAGATCTTCATCCTTTTCTGTAAATGTGATATTGCCTTTGACATTATCATAAACAAAGACATGATTGCAAATTGGAAGTGTTTATGGATTTCAAATTCACAAGCAGTGCATCCATGGCCATTGCTAGTATGCAGGGTCGTTCCCACACTCTTTTCTCAGAGAGCCCTCTCTAGCATCACATCCTAAGAAGTAGTTTTGATATGAGATTTCTGCACCCCATATTCACAAGATTGCTTAACCCACACCTTGCTCCTGCTTCCTTCAGTATGAAAGTACAGAAAATTCAAGATGTTCTTAAACAGGTAGTCCTGAAAGGCTGTTGGTAAACAGGTAGTTATGAAAGGCTTTACTGATAGTCATGAAAAGCTTTAACAGTAGTTGACTCTTCCCTGCCTACAGAATTTTGCCATGGTGTATATTTGTTTGGAAGAAGGCTGTAGTAATAATACTAATTTCTAGTTTCTGATATTGGGAGATAGTTTTTAGTAGTCCTTGGAGATTTCTGTGCACATTCCCCATCAGTGTTTTGTCCAGATTTGCCCCCTTAATTGCAAAATTTGCATCAAAAATATATTGAGTGCACGCTGATTTCTTCATCTTGCTCCATAATGTATGCATATTTTAAGCAGAAATGTTTTACTTGTTCAAAGAAATCTTGGCAACTTCATTTACTACCTATTGAGAAAAAATGCCCTTTTTTTTTTCTTTGCTTTGTTAAACTTGGATGCATACTTTTAGTTTTTGGTTTTTCTCATTCGGTCACTACATACTGTAGACATGCTCCAGTGATATTCTGTAATTCTCCGCTGCTGCCTACGTTGTAGTGTGCCTCAACAACAGTGTCATGACAGACTGGCTTTGAACACAGCATTATGCCGAGAGTAAACTCCAAGAGCATGTAGCGCATGACTCACTTACTGCTCATCTTGTTGCATATTTATTGGTACCTTGTACTTACCTTTAGTTTGCTTGACTTACGTAGACGTCTTTAACTCCAGGGTGTTTTGGCCTGATTGCGCAACCTTTGCCCTCAGTATCTACCTACAGCTCATTGTTACCTAACACTGATGCTTGTACCTCAGTGCATGTATGCATAGCATTCCATCAAGCTGTAACCTAATCTTGCTAATCTAACCCTACTTTCTATGAGGCGGCAAAGCTCTTTCTCAGAGGTTATAATGCAGGTAGCATGGTACACAACTTGTCCCCAGAAGCATATTAGAATCTCAATGCAAAATTTCACATCAAAGAGCTGAATGGTGCATTTTCCTTCCATAAAGGCGATGATCTTAGGACAACTGTCATTTGCAGTAGCACCAGTTGTTTGGTACAAGTTTCACCCATGTTGCACAGCTACCTTATGCATGACTTTTTGTGATTCTGCCTTGATGCAGAACTAGAGGAGTTAACATTTTGATGTAATGTAGAGTAACATAGTTTAGAGTTAAAAGATTCAGAAAAACCCACATAAGATCCTGCATAAAGGTGAAATAGATAGGTGAAAACTGGTGTCAAGCAGCTGGAACCACTGCTAAAGACAGTTGTTGTAAGATCATTACCTCAATGGGAAGAAAATACATCATTCAGTACCTTTATGTGCAATTTTGTCCAGAATCTCTAATGTACACACAATGCCAAATTGCACACCATGCTGTCAGCCTTGTGGGGAAAAGCCATGCCTTCCTTTAAGCTGGTATAATAACTTTGACTTCGACTGGGTCCAAAGACTTTCCTGTGACTTTTCTTGATTATCTTCAGAAGCTGCAGCGGCTGTAGAAATGTGTTACTAATACTGCAGATTGTTTGTTATTAACTTTTTGTTTAGTATTTGATTTGCTGTCTGGAGCTGTTATCTTATCAGTCACTACCTGATTGTTTATGTGCTGCATTATATTAAAGCATGCATTCACTCTTGCTGTTTGTGGCACTGGCAGCCTTTAGTGGTAAATGTCATGGACCACATTTTGTCCATTAGCAAACCTTGCCCAGTTCATCCTATATTTGCAATGTGACTGTAGTGAATAGGCTGTACCTGTGACATTATGATGTTCTTTCTTCTTGAAGAAGCACCTTATAGGATTTGCTTAGTTATAGTTCAACGAACACCTTGTATAAATATGTGAGTAGTAAATTCTGCTGCAGAAATGGCAACATTTCTTGGAACCAAAGTTCGATCTCCATAATCTTTCAACCAGGTCCTGTGTGGTAAATGTCAAAAAATGTTGCTTGTTTAACCTGATGGTAAGAAATGTTGCCTTTGACTGTCCTTAATGTCTGAATAGACATAAGCATTTATCACAGCATTCTTAGACCACACCGTGCCTTTGAGAGAATCTTCCTTGCATTCTTAATGACGGACAGTTCCTTGTGAATAACACACCCATGTCCCGTTTCATGTTTTTAGAGTCATCACAGATTCCAAATAGCTTCAAAACGATAAAATTCCTGTCCTGAAATTTTGCCAGGGACATTTCCAAGGAACTGGTCAAGTCATGCTTGAGATTAAGTGTTGAATGTTTATTTGAAATAAAAATTGTCATCTGAATGCGGTATCCCAACAGTTTGTGAGTGTGTTGCAAAACATCTGTATCCCATGTTTGAAATGATGTAGATTACAAGAACTGTCAAAAGAGGGCTATTGCTCTGGGACACATTAGATAAAATGAATAAATGAACCAAAGGTTACAGGAATATTGCACCACACTGACGAAATTGCTATTGAACTGTAACTGCTGATTGGGATATTGCACCCAGTCACTGATATTATTGTGCATTGTGACTTGCATTTTGGATATTGAATGTTGTGCTTTTTCTCTTTCTCTTGTGCCCCTCACCCCATCACTTGCTCATTGTTGTCGATGTGTGTGATCAGAGCGGAACATCCACTACCACATGTCCTCGTTCAGTGAGAACACCATGTATCAGATGATCAAACACAGGTGTATAGACATGGTGGAGTATCCTTCCCTTAGTTCTAGTGTGCCCTGCTCATGCCTGTGTTGTTGTCTTTTTCTATCTAACCACTGAATGCTGTTCAAACAGATGCCTCAGACTTTCAGTTTGTCAGAACTGACAGAAGCCGTAGTTCAGGATATAATGTAGCTGGAAAGGTTGTGGAAATACTAGCTACTAAGATACTACGAAGATTTAACACATTTATTTATTTTATACAATTATTAATGGATATTTTCAGGCGGCAAACAAGTCTAATTGGACATGTGATATGAGAAGGTGACAGTTACAGCATTTGATAAACAGCAAGAAAACTAAGTGATAAACAGAGTAGAGGAAGACAAAGAGAAAAGAATCATTCATGACATACAACTAAAGGCATCACTTTGCTTTGCCAGCATGGCTGTTGTAGATTTGTTGTAAAAGATGTTGTGAGCACCGTACCCTGTATGTGATTATGAATAGTCCTTGTATGATAAAAGAAATTGTAGTATATGCACACACTTTCTGTGGACGCAAGCTATGTAGTCATACGACACTGACTTCTCCTCAGCAAAGTTCTTTAACATATTCGTCTATCCCAACTTGCTTGACAAAAACAGACTTGGACAGTGGGGTTATTATGACCTGTCCTGAAAACTCCATCAGTAATTGAATAGTTTCATACTGTGGCTTTTTTAGCTCTGAAAGCAAGTCAGACACAGAATTTTTCACCATGTGCCTGGAATAATTATCACAAACTGAATCACCACTGCCATGAGAGAAATCAAAATCAGTATGTGACACACAGAGTCCTGATTGGTGCTACAGTTTGAAACATTTGCTCTCATTGGCTGAAACAGGTTATTTCCTTCAAAGTTAAAAGGGAGACCAACTCATGTGAGGTAATTCAAAATGGAGTTAAACATTTTCGAGGAATTTGATTGGTTACTGCAATGTGAAACATGAACATTCATTGGCTGATACAGGTATCTTACTTCCACATTCATTAGGGACCCTGATTTTGTGAGACATTACAAAAAAAGAGTGCGCAAGTCAAAGAATCTGATTGGCTGCTGCAGTTTGAACCATTCACTTTCATTGGCTGACACAGGTCTCATCCCTGAGGGTTTATTGATGAATTGAGGAAGAAGTTAGTGTTGTGTTACTCATGGATGCACATTGTCCATCACACTAGATGCATCATGCTGTTGCCCTAGATAGAGTTAGTGTATGATGAGCACCTTGAAGCTTGTGTGTCTTGTTCCTTTTGTCTTGTATCTGGGCAGTGATATCTCAAATATCACAGTGTATGATATAACAGAAGTTAATGTGGTTATCTTAATCATTAGTGGGCAGAAGAGCAGTTATAGAAAAACGAGAAATGGGCAGCACGGCAACATTGGTGAGGAAGAATGTATTGGTGAGGAAGAATGTATTGGTGAGGAAGAATGTATTGGTGAGGAAGAATGTGGGAAGAATCAAGAGATCCCCAAGAGAGAGAAGAATGGGATGGAGATTAATTTTTCTGTGTTGATGAGGAAAGTATACCTTTCTCAAAAAAACAGACTGTAGGTGGGGGCTGGTTTTTGGTTTGTGTGGGAAAGAGAAGTGGGAGTGTTATTATGGGAGGGAGGTTTGTAGCTGTGCATGGGAGGGAGATTTGCTGTTTGTATTGGAGAGTGGTGGGAAATTTTGAAGGAAGACCGAGGAAAATATGATACAGTGCCAGTCTGTGATCCTTAACCTAACCAGTTATAATAAACGTCAGATGAGCAGAATCTACCCCAGAGGTGGAAGGGTGGACTCCAGCAACTTCCTGCCACAGGTAAGTCTTGGTTTAAATTACTTGAGGTCACATAACGAAACTGTCAGTTTGCAAGAGAGATAGTTGAAACCCAGGGGATTCGAGTGACATATTTTCAGTGCTGTTTTGCCTTATACTTGCATTTTATTGCCAGAGATTTATACTCTTTGAAGTTTTATCACTAATGACAAGTTGAGTTTACAGATGTTAATTTGGGACTGGCTTGTTTTGAAATGCCCAGAAAATTTCTGAGACAGATTTCATCTGTGAAAATTGCTAACTTTATATGTCACCAAGATGAAATTTTACAAGAGAGAGGAAAAAGTTACAGCTTCAGCTTTGTCTTGATCATTACCTTTTCTTCTCCGTCTGCCAGATTTTCTGGAATGCAGGTTGCCAGATGGTAGCCCTTAACTTTCAGACGGCTGACATCAACATGCAGCTCAACCAGGGCAAGTTTGAGTACAATGGCAACTGTGGGTAAGTCTGGATCATTTTACACATGCATCTTCCAGGATTCAGATAGGCTTAAAGATTCCCCAGTATTTCTTGGTTTTGTAAACCAAATTTTAATCTTTTCACAAATTAATGGTCATGGCTCTTGTCCTCCTGCTGAATGTCTTACACCATGGTGTCCATTCCCAGGCTTGTTTCAGTATCTGAAAACAGTTGTTAAAAAAAATGTATGTAGCAGTGGGCTGCACGCTGGGTGCCGGTTGTTGAGTCGGATGCTTTGCAGGGGCACGACGACATGAGGCGGAAAGGAAGAGATCCTAAACTATTTCACATCAAAATTTTAGTACTCAGGTCTTTAAAAAGTCCCTAGGAACTTTTGCCTGACCATGGACACCCAGATCCATCTCTGAGAGCTGGTAGCTAGCAGTCTATCGCACTCAGTATAAGTGTACAAATATTTAAGCTTGGTAGAGCTTTAGCTGGATTTTGTTGCTCTAAGCACAATCTGTGTGTGATTCGGACATTGGTTCAGCCTGTCACATCCTGTCCAACTGATATAAGCGTGCACTGGTGTGGCTCAGCTGATATCAAAAGCAGTGGGCCAGCACCTAACATAATGAAGGACTAACAAGATGTAATCACCTGACACAACCGAGTGCTCTTACTGTGCTTGGGTTGGAGTGTTATAGAGTTAAAATTAATTTGCATTTTCCTGAAAACTTTCTGGAAATCCCCCTAAATTACCCTGAAGTTTGGGCTCTAAACTTATGTATCAACTCTAATTAGATGAGGGTGGCTGTTTAGAATTAATGATTTTATAATAACTTTTGTCCAGATACCTGCTGAAGCCAGACTTCATGCGTCGTCCAGACAGGACTTTTGACCCTTTCTCAGAGAGTCCAGTGGATGGTGTTATAGCTGCTCATTGCTCAGTAAAGGTGAGACAGTCTTACATGCACTGCTTGTTTTTTCATCCTTTCATTTTTCGCCTGTTTTCTGACAGGCACATTTCTTTTCTTGATTTCTTATTCCCCACTTCAGAAGTAATCAGTGCAGTGGTTTTAGCAACCTTTGTGCAAGCCAACAGAAAAATTGCTTCCAGAGGTAGATCACTGCTGTCAGTTAAGCAGCAGGCATGTTACTGATATTTGCTGTACATAATTATAGCAGTAAGATATCAGATAGTTTACATATTTGACCAGTCTGCATGTTGGTTTAGCTCTTGTTTTCTTGATGTTGCTGAGTCCTAGAAAATCTAGCACTGCCCTTGGGCACAAACTGCCTGTCCTAAGGCAAACATGTTTTCTTACTCTTAGGGCACATACCAGGAGGTAAACACTGGGATGGCAGAATGCCAACATTTTTCAGAAAACCAGAAATTAAACTCTGGAAAATGACATATTTTGCCAAACGAGCAAGTAGAAAGTATGATAACACAACATTAATTCAGATTAGAGACCCATACTTTAATTATGGTATCCTAACATTTTGTCAGTGGCTGTTGCTATCCCTGTAAACAATATGAGTCAGGAAAAAGACATTCCCGGCTGAGCAAGTTTTGTATTTCTTAAGCAGACAAAGAGAGAACCCATTGTAATTTCAGTCCCAACATTCTTGTAGCTCAGATGAAATGAGTGAAATAATGGTGGAAATTTGTCATCTACAGGTGATCTCAGGTCAGTTCTTGTCAGACAAGAAAGTTGGAACATTTGTGGAAGTGGACATGTACGGGTTGCCCACGGACACCATACGTCGGGAGTTCCGTACCCGAGTGGTGCCGAACAATGGTCTTAACCCTGTCTATAATGAGGAGCCATTTGTTTTCAGGAAGGTGAGGAGCCGTTGTTTTCAGCCATGATAAGTGTCAAGTAAATGTTTTATTTAATGGATTAAAATGTATCTTTCAATTTCTTTATGCTGATGTGTTTATGAACTGTCATTCTGAAATAGTGTAATGTTGATTCCACGTTTGCCTAAGGCATTTTTTGAGATTTTTAGAAACTTAGCGTTCTCAGTATGTTGCTCAAGGCAAGACAGTGAGACAGATGTGGTTTAGCTTGTAAAATTGGGATATAATAATAAGTCAAAATTCTACATTTGTTTTAATAGGAAAAAGTAGATAAATGAAAGGTCATATCAACATGAACAGCTTAATTCATTAAAAAAAAAATTGCCTTAGGCAAATGTGGAATGAGCATGACAATACACTGGATAGACATGACAATAGTATAGCAAAACGTGTTCATGAACATTTTGATTAAGAAGTGTTTCCAGTCACTGCCTATGTGAGTTCTTATTTTGTTCACAACTAATGCACTGTGTTCAACTTTGTTTTTAAATGCAGGAGGGGGGTTGACCGGTTGGTGCAGGTTTCTTGTCTATTACATCTGCTCTTATTGCATTACTCCTTTCAATGTAGCATACGAGTGAGACACACTTGCACGGTGTGTTATATGGCATGGTCTGTTAGTATATCCAGTCCTAATTTTATGGTGTCTTTCAACCTTTGACTATTTGACATCCATGTACAGGTGGTGTTGCCAGAATTAGCAGTTCTCAGGATAGCTGTATTTGAAGATACAGGCAAGCTGATTGGTCAGCGTATTTTACCTCTGGATGGTCTGCAGGCAGGTCAGTGCAACATTTCATTTCAGTGGTTGCCATGTCCATAAGAGTCCTCATTACATCTTGGCAACAGAATAAATGCACAGGGCATTGGGTTACAATGTATGATTGGGACAGATTTATCACTGTACTGAAACTCATCAGAGAATTGTGAATTGATAATACAGTACACAACGGCTAACATAAAATACCATGAGACCAAAGATGTATGTTCAGTTTAAACAGAGTCGGTTTACTCACAGAAGCCTATGAAGAGAGAAAGAAACAGAGCTTATAGTTTACTTTCATTTTAGTTGAATTTTCGGTATAACTGTTTTCATTTTAAGCATTGTCTATTATACAAGTACATTTTTCACTACCAGTTCTTATGTTGAATATGATAAATATTTAGTCTGAAATAAAATGAATGGTATGAAATTGGGTTTCTGGTAAAAGTATCTAGTGCGGTAATTGTATTATAAATATCATTTTCTGGTCAATAACGTGATGTTGGAAGTCTTCCCAGTTCTTCCACGTTCTTCCACAGAATAGACAAAATGAATAAAAAAAGGACAATATCACACAATTTGTGGGGAATAGTTACAGATCCTTTAGGAAAGTACATGGGAACATAAAAGTTGTGTGACAGATTTTAAAAAAAGGAAACTAGTTTAAATCTTACTCGCTACTTTCGCAGAATCTTAGTACACTCTTGCCAAGCTCATGCAAATTTATTTCATCTGGTAAACTTTCTGTATTTTATTGGACCTGTTAACGGATTCGTTGTCACAAAATTTTCCTTCTGATATGCTTGTGCATTGCAGAAACCTGAAGAAATTTTTATCCTTAATGTAAAGGTCTGACACCTGGTGAAGTGTGCCAGGCATCCTTGACACGAATTTCTCTCTGTCATCCGAAGACTGTCCATAGACTGATTCCTTGTTTTGTTTCTGCTGCAGGCTACCGGCACATCTCCCTGAGGACAGAAGGCAACTTCCCCCTGTCATTACCCACTGTATTCTGTAGGATCATCCTCAAGACCTATGTACCTGTGGAGTTTGGTGGTAAGTGTCCAGCAGCTTCTTCGTTACCTGCTGGGCTCACTGAGAAATATGTGGGAATATGTTTATTATTAACCCTTGTGATGCTATAGTAGAACCCGATCTCACCTTCAGGTTACTTTGTTGGTTGGGATGGTAGAATAAATAGGCATGTAGCTTCAACAATATAAGGCAACAGTTGAATTTTGCAGTCCGGTGTCAGTTGATCAGCCAGCAGATAACTCGTGCAATGGTCATTATCCATAACACTGCTTATGCAGCTAGTGGGTGGCTGAACGTAAGGCACGTCAAGCTATTAGAGTTGCGATCTTCCACCCGTAGCATTATAGAGGGTCCACTTTCCTTTTTTGTGTTACCCTTTACATCAAATAATATATGAGAAAATGAAGAAATAAGAAGACGAAAGAAAAGAGATTGGAAAAACAACCACCTGACCAGAAATCGAACCTGAGACCTTCCAAATTCTGCTCAGGCACTCTAGAAACTGAGCTATCACAAGATGGTAAAGTATGGTCACAAATCGGAGTCAGCCAGACACTGAGTAACGTATTGAACTGAGGAGTATTGCTATTGCTGAATTGTTTACCAAATTTTGTAAGCTCTTCCTTTAGCTTTCATTGCCTACCAAATTCCTTACCAGTAACACTGGAGCACTACTCTGCTACTATCAGGAAAAACAGGCACTCTTTTTCAGGCTGTATTTTTGTTTCCATGGAAATGAAAGTAACTTTTCAACTGGGAGCCAGTATTTCACCTCATAGATTATCAAACAAGTTACCAGAGAAAGATCTGTGAATGGATAGGAAGCTTTCAAGTATTGCTGCTTTTTCCAGTTTTTCACCAAGTGAGATAAGATGTCACCATCAAGGAAGGTGAATTGTGGGTGATCATTTACTATTTAAACCATACCAATATATTTGCAGTATTCACTTTTTTCATAGATTGTNAGGACAGAAGGCAACTTCCCCCTGTCATTACCCACTGTATTCTGTAGGATCATCCTCAAGACCTATGTACCTGTGGAGTTTGGTGGTAAGTGTCCAGCAGTTTCTTCGTTACCTGCTGGGCTCACTTAGAAATATGTGGGAATGTGTTTATTATTATGAACCCTTGTGATGCCATAGTAGAACCAGATCTTACCTTCACGTTACTTTGTTGGTTGGGATGGTAGAATAAATAGGCGTGTAGCCCCAACAATATAAGGCAACAGTTGAATTTTGCAGTCCGGTGTCAGTTGATCAGCAAGCAGATAACTCGTGCAATGGTCATTATCCATAACACTGGTTTATGCAGCCAGTGGGTGGCTGGACGTAAGGCACCTCAAGCTATTAGAGTTGCGATCTTCCACCCGCAGCATTACAGAGGGTCCACTTTCCTTTTTTGCGTCACCCTTTACATCAAATAATACATAAGAAAATGAAGAAATAAGAAGACGAAAGAAAAGAGATTGGAAAAACAACCACCTGACCAGAGATCGAACCTGAGACCTTCCAAATTCTGCTCAGGCACTCTAGAAACTGAGCCATCACAAGATGGTAAAGTATGGTCACAAATCAGAGTCAGCCAGACACTGAGTAACGTATTGAACTGAGGAGTATTGCTATTGCTGAATTGTTTACCAAATTTTGTAAGCTCTTCCTTTAGCTTTCATTGCCTACCAAATTCCTTACCAGTAACACTGGAGCACTACTCTGCTACTATCAGGAAAAACAGGCACTCTTTTTCAGGCTGTATTTTTGTTTCCATGGAAATGAAAGTAACTTTTCAACTGGGAGCCAGTATTTCACCTCATAGATTATCAAACAAGTTACCAGAGAAAGATCTGTGAATGGATAGGAAGCTTTCAAGTATTGTAGCTTTTTCCAGTTTTTCACCAAGTGAGATAAGATGTCACCATCAAGGAAGGTGAATTGTGGGTGATCATTTACTATTTAAACCATACCAATATATTTGCAGTGTTCACTTTTTTCATAGATTGTTTTTTTTATCACCATCGATACAGCAATATTTATGTCATATGCAATGATTATGTTATGTTATATCAGTTGAATATCTCAATTCTTATGTTTTCAGATTTTGTGGATGCACTGTCTGCCCCAATTCAGGCCATGTCTCAGGCCGAGAAGAGAGAAAAGGCCATGAAAGATATGGGCATTGATGAGAAAGACATCTCAGATGTTCCTGTGGTCAGGCATCAGGCAAAGACTAAGGTAGTCAGTCAGTCGGCTAGCTGAGGTGGCTTGACAGATGGATGGTGGGAAGTGGTTATAAGGTGTTTATGCTCGCAGTTGGTGGCAGGTGTAGGTGAGGCTGAGAGTGAGGTGTGAGAAGATGGAACATCTTTGTATAGTGTGGCATGATGTTAAATTGCAATGCTCTGTATCACATCCTCATGCTAGTATTTATGAGGAAACTGAATATGTTTAATATAGGTGTTGAAAACAAACAGCACTGCCTATTCTCCCCCATCTTCGTTATAATTATGATTGTGCAGATTAGGACAGCACTAATTTTATGTATAACGGATTGTGGAAGAGGACAGGGGCCTGCTGGTAAAAAGCATTTGGCTGTCGAAGTTGTGATTTTATCTTACTTACCTACATTGGGTCTTACTGTAAAGGACTTTTAGAAAGAAATAGCTGAAATATCCTGGTATGTTTGGGCATATGCACTTATTGCATATCGTTACTTGTTTCTTTACATTGCAATAATATCCAGTATATTGAATTGTTCCAATCTGTTTCTCTTTGTTATGTAGCCACAGAATGGAATCTCAAACTCACCCAACATTACGGCACAGCCACAGCAAAACTCGGCCCCAGGGAAGAAAGATGAAAAGAAAGGTAAAGACTTTAGTTTATGCTGCAATAAACCTATACACAAGCAACAACAGAAATTTTTATCACATGCCAAAGTAGATGTGGAAAGTTCAATGGTTAATACCTTGAGTGCATAGATGAAAGTTGAGAGTGTAAATGTGTCAATGGAAATACATACATTCAAAGGTTCCAACTATGAGCATGTTACAAATCAGATATACCTGATTTGCAGTCTGTTGAACTTGTTTCCTAATGAAGACCCCTTGCTATTTTATTTCATTATTAGTTGACTTGCTGTTTTCCTGGCAACAGAAATATTAGTCTTTCTGTGTGATAATTCATTGTTGATTTTGGTATTGAAAAATGTGGAAAACCATCTGTATTCACTACAGACTGATAAAGGATGAGCATAAAATGATGATCTTTGGCAAATAATAGAGAGTAGACTATAAAGGACACAAAGAAAGACATCTCAGGTGTTCCTGTGGTCAGACACTTAATAGTACCTAACTCTTAATATAGGAACTAACTCTAATTCTGCACCTTTTTTTGGTCAGCACCAGATGAGCTCACGTTTGAGCCACTCACCCGAGAGAAATTGATGTCGGAGAAAGTGTACTTCAAGCTGCTGAGGAAACAGCCCAAGGACCTGGAGATGTTGAAGCGCCGCCACCAGAAGGAACGGTCCTTGATGCAGAGAGCTCACTGTACTGTTGTGGACAAGCTGGTGGCCTCTCACGACAAGGAGAAGTCAGCTACGGAGAAGTCCATGGAGAAGAAACTCAAAAAGAACAAGTAGGGTTACATATTTATTAATGCTTTGTGTTAAAGGTTGTCTCAGAGTTGTTTTTTTCAATGAGATTGGGTTAAAAGTTTTGATTTCTACTTAATACACAAATGTGACTTTTCCAGACTTCTTCAAGTTTCAAGCAGCATTGCTGTGTTAAGTATTCATGTACAGACAGCTCTAAATTCTGATGTCATCAACTTCTCATAAAACTTAGCGGACATTTTTTTTTAATGCTCAGGCATTACCTCTATTATTGGAACATTTTATTTCATGTCTGTAGAACATTTTCACTCATCACATATAGCTATATAAATGAAGAATGAAGAGCTTCCATATTCTCAGAATTTTGTTGCTAATACATGATTTTTTTCTATATGATCTAACTATAGAGATAGCAGCACAGACCTCAAGTCCCAGTCTGAAGGACTAGTCAGCAATTTGGTCAGTGATCACAGAGTCAAGGTGAGGACCAGTATATAACAGTTGTTCTTCATCCTCTTCTCTCTACTCCCTGCACATGCTTTTTGAGTTCCAGGGTTCGGTTATTTCAAAACAGATCTCAGACTTAAAAAAATCATGCTTTTGCCAGGTTTTTAATTCACAACTGCGGTGTTTAAAAGGATGTCTTAAACTTATAGATAAGAAATACAGAATCTGTTCAAGACAAAGAACTTGGCTTTTTATATGTTCAGTCGGAAAGTCTGCACCAAATGAGCTTTCTTTTGTAATGTTTGTAGTAGAGAAATTTGATGAGCAGCGAATTCCCAACCTCTCCTCTATTTCTCTATATTCTATGTTGTTACCTATTTCAGACATGCCTTTTTACATGTCCGATACTAGGAATCATGTCTTCATATTACAGCCCAGAAATAGTACTCTCGTAAGTCCTGAAAATAATATAAGGACTTGTGACAGTGTTATTTCCAGGCGGAGATATATTGACAACATAATTTGATGGCTGTTGGGATTTGTTAATTATTATTCCTATCATTATCGCCAATTGTAGTAGTCATAGTAGTGGTACTAGAGGGCCATTCTATGCCAACTGAAGCAGCTACTGCCCAGTCTCGATAATTTGTCAGTGTTGTTACACAGTGTTGTCACAGGTCATTTACCTTCTCTATGAAGGAATCTTTTAATTAATCTCCCTCTCAGTACATGACTGATATTTACTGTCATCATCTCAGATCAAGGAACTGGTGGCTCTCCAGACAAAGGAGTGGTCAGAGATGGTGGTCAGGCAGATGAACGAGGAACACGAGTTGTGGCGAGAACACATCGTCCAGCAGAACGAGACGCTGGCCAAGCTGCTGGAGGACGCCCAGAGGGAGCAGATGGCCGAACTGGAGGCTAAGCAGGAGAGGTCAGTTGGATTGAGAGGGATGAGGGAGAGAATGCAAGAGGCAACAAGATGGGAAGTTGTTGTTTTTGATGTTGTTGCCACGTTCGTTGATAATGGTTTGAGTTCGCTGTCAGCTAGTATGATGGCAGATACACCGCACCAGTTCTGGTTCACTGATCTTTACATATACAAGCTATGGACATTTTGTAAAGGCCAATCAAAAAAGTTGTGCAGTTTGGTTGGATGATGTATAATAACGCTGAACTGGTTTTCACAGTAGCTCTGTCAGGGTTTGTTGGAACCAGTTGGGCCTTTTAACCCTCCAATAGCGTATATCATATTGATATCTTTACCTCTTACCAGCAGTATCCCAGGACTCTTTCTTCCAAGTGCTTGGTTCAGGATTGGAGACAACACTGGGTGGGAGTAGTACTGGGATATTGCCAGGTCTGCTTAAAAAACATGATGTAAAGAAAGGGTTAAAAGAGCTGAAAGCCTTGCATACAGATAGACAGCCATGTATTATAGAATACACTTATTATGAATTGGGAGTAATATAGGTCTCACTATGCAGGTGATAGTATGGCTGATTGCATGGCATGTAAGTGTACTATACTCTTTCAGCGCATTTCTACCATAAAACTTTCAAGAGTTTCCTCTCAGTAACAGTATAAAAGTTTTATTAACATATTCAATCTTTTCATTTTTACAGTCAGCTGTTTGATTACAGCTTATGTTTAGTCACAACATTCAAAGATAATGTAATGCTGTAATTCTATCATCAATGTGAAATTGTAATTGTGTAATATTAGGACAATTGTTATGAATGGCAGCGCTCTCCATACTCCCATAAGATTGCGGTTAAGAGGAGTCAGGTTCACATGGGCAAACTAAGTGTCTTAAAAGAGTTGGAAAGGTATCACTCTACGGTGGCAGCCATCAAAGACTGCAGTATAATAACCTGGATGAATTTCTCTGTTTACACAGGGAGAACAAGGAGCTGAAGGCCAACCAGGCAAAGCACTCCATGGATTCTACCAAAACCGTTCTCAACGACAAGAGCATCAAGAACAAGGCTGAAAGGGACAGGTACATTAGGAGCTCATTTTTACTGATATTTCAATTTATGTTGAACATTAGTCAGTGACCTCCAGGAATCTTGATGAGATGAATGAATTCGTTGCCTTCCACACAAAAGGGCGTATCCCGATTTTTGACGGTTTTGAGTTATCACCACCAGTACGTGGTGCTATCTCAGAACTATGTTCACAGGAAACGGCGTATCCCTGGCTCAAATAGTAACGAAGATATAGCATAAAATTCCTAAGGGCTTAAGCTAACTATCAATATGATTGAATCAGGCGTTAATCGCTCTCCTTAAAAACGTGAAAAACAGGGATACGCCCTTTCGTGTGGAAGGCGACGAATTGTAAAATTTTGATTAAGATGAACTCTTCAAAAGACGGTGTAAAAAGGTTCAAGTCAATAACTATGGAGGCATATGTCAACCCAGAACCTATACAATTAGTTTTGCCTTGCCCACTAGAAACACTTATCTCTTGCAAGTATTTTTAGTCAAATTCCATAACAATTATCAGCTTCTTTTTACATAAATAATAGTGTGGCATTGTGAATTTCTTTGACAAGGTTAATATTGTAATGTTGATTTCATAAAAAAGGATGGGCACAAAGCAGTATGATTTCTTTGAAGTCTATTAATAATTCTGCCATGTTGATTTCTCTGACAGGCGGATAAGAGAACTGAATGAGAACAATACAAAGAAATTCATTGAGGAGCGAAAGAGGATTGCGGTCAGGCACTCCAGACAGGTGGAAGCCCTGAAGAAAATTCATTTGGAGCAGACGGAAAAAATGATGGCTGAAAACCAAAAGGTACTGAGGGCTTTGTCTTCTAGCTTTTTGGACATTCTCTGATAAAGAAAATCATAAATCCCTGATGCATCTAAGTGTTAGTTGGAATCCAGATGAATTTTGGTGATTTGGCTAATGCCATGGAAACTGTTAGGTATGAAGATGGCAGTGTTTTTTTCACTATAGGCAAAGTAAGCTTTTACATCCTTCACTGACTTATCAGAGTGTCCTGAGCCATTATACTGACTGGCAGAAATATCATATGGCTCTTCCTCCAAATGTTTACATATTAAAATCAATTTGATTTTGAGAACTTTGCCAGCAAATGAGACTACCTAACATTTTAGGCCTTTTCACACAGCAAACAAGATCACTGTACGTACCTACTAGCATCAGTCATACAGTTTGCACTTGAGTGACAAAACCCCATCTATTTTGAGTCAGCAAAAGCATCTACATCTATCTAAGACTTTGAAACTAAAATTCAATGAGAAACATCACTAGGTCTTACAGGTGATTTAAGTAGGTAGTGGTGAGGGTTATTTTCAGTGTTTGTTTGTAAGGCACAAATCAGCGTATGTAGGGAAATGCATTGGATCAGGATCAGTATAGTTCGGCTATTTAAATGGGAGAGTGTTTAGGTTTATCTGTGTCCTTAATAATTTACACAATTCCACAGGCCATGGAAATGATAGAGATGGCTTACGAGGAAGCCAAGATGGCAAGCCGACCCGAGACGGTGGTGTGACGCTGTGAAAGCTCTAGATCCTCATCAGCTGTCATCATTATACTCATGTCACATCATGTCTTGACATCAGCCATCACTGTTGCTGGCACCATGTTTGGTCAGAGTTGTCTCCTTACATGTTTCAAGAGATGATGCAATACACTTATTCATATTGACAAACAGACATGCAGACATCTCAACCACAGTGTGAGACAATGAGTTCTGTACAGTGCAGGCATCAGTGATGATGTAGAAGTTAACATGGTCTCAGTAATTCAATGCATCATCATTAGATTATGTATGTCATCCTTGAATTTAGTATTTGATTAATAATTTATCGATCATCTGCTATTTAATGTGTGTTGTCCATGAATTCATTACATCATCAGCAAATTTATTAGGTCATCACTTTTTATATTATGAGGAAATTAATAATATAGGATGTCAACTGTAGTAGGAGCTCAAATGGTCAGCAAGGCTTACACGTTACCTCATTAATAATTCAGCATGCTAACTGTGATTTTTCAGTATGTTGATGAAGAATGAATGCGTCGTTCCACGTTCCCCCTTCTCTCCCCTTTGATTATGTTTTAACATAATGAAAACTACGCTCACTGTGAATGCATTAAGAGTCTGATAGAGATGGTGAAATGTGAGTGTACGATTGACTTTATGGACATAGTGAAGCATTAAAATATCGGAGCAGTATTGCCACTCTGATCTTGGGCTTTTCCCTTACAGGGAGAGTAATTTTTTTTCCTCAACATTTCCCAGGCACGATCTTGAGACAGATTAAGTGGAAAAAAAATTCCAAAAGTTTACTGTTAAAAAAAGAACTACAGGCATTTTATCCATTTTACCCTCCTTTTTACAGTTTTCCCCAAAAGGTTACGAAAATGGATTTTCTCCTGTATAGGCAAAAAGGGCTTTCCATAAAGCCATTTACCCTGTTGTTGGCGAAAATCCTTACCGAATGGCATTCTCACTCTGAGACAGACGTAACACAAAATTTTTCCATGGAGATTAGATCTGGGACAAGACCACAGCACTGATGCTGGATTTTAGAACTGATATTGGGGCACATACACACAGAACACTTCTTGGAACTCAAACACACAGCAGTCTGTTGTGAGGCTTTGAAGTAGTTTCCTGCATGGATCACATGAACACGTAACTGACTTGTATATTTTGATTCTTTCACACTTTGTGTCTTCATGAGATAGGGATTTTTTATTCGGCACCTGAAGTCAGATGATCTTTGTGTATATAGCATCAGAAAGGTTAAGATCAAGTTCCATTTCTCAGAGAATGTTTGTGGAAATTAGTATCATTTATATGTTTAATTTTTGTGAAGTATTTGGGCAGCCATGTGGGAGATATTTACACTTTGAATTAACATTTGCCGTAAGATTCTGGTTTATCTCCTTATTAAATATTCTAGCATGGCTGGCTCATCTTGTACACAGTGCTGTGCGCAACATTTTCAGTATGTTCTGTAGGCACAGAATTCTTGATGGCAATCTCACATTAAACATGTATGCATTGTCCTGCTACATTACTCACGGTTTATGAGTGTAATCTTTTATTCTCAACGCTAATAGATCATAGATGATAGATCTGGATTAGTTCCTGGATATTTATTTTCACATCTTCAGCTGTAGCCACACAGTTTAGTCTGATTTGTTTACTGTGTCTGTTGAGTTTTGTCTCATGGTGAGAGAGGCTTATCTCTCACTGTTAACCATTTGCCAAAGGACACATCATCGTACCCATCTTTTTATTTTCTTTTTAAGATATCTTTGAGTACATAGTTTTCATTATGACTGGGGTTTATTTTTATTTTTGATGATTTCAAAATGCTTGCTAAGAATGATCAGCCTTTGAAAGATTGAAATTTGCAGTGATATAACATATAAAGTGCAGTGACAAGTTAGCTTTTCTTGGTTTAAAAAAAAAAAAGTTTACTATCTTGAAGTGGCTCAGCTCTGAAGTAAATGAGTCTTGTAATGACGTTACATACTTGAGGACTGGTAAAATTTATTTGCAAATCATGAGGACCATTCAGGAATGCTTCAAGGCAAAGATGGGTAATAATTTCTGATAAAAATGTGAAGCCATGTTACAAGAAAGATGGTATGTCCACAAATCTCAGGTACCATTGCTTTAGCTGCCTCAACTATTTTTGTTATAATACACATATATTTCTGGCACATAATGCAATAACGTTAGGGCACACTATAACAATATCTCAGCCATAATAAATTCTTCTGTTTATTAGCATCTGATGGAGTATGTTTGTGACAGTGATTTTGTAGGATATTTTAAAATTGTAAATCAATTTAGTAGTTGTTGTTTTTTGGGGGGGCAACCATTGTAGATTCCTCTGTTTATTAGCATCTGATGGAGTATATTTGTGACAGTGATTTTGTAGGATATTTTAAAATTTTAAATCAATTTATTTGTTGTTGGTTTTTTTTGGCAACCATTGTAGATTCCTCTGTTTATTAGCATCTGATGGAGTATGTTTGTAACAGTGATTTTTATAGAATATTTTAAAATTGTAATTTGATTCAATTTTGTTTTTGTATGTGTGGAAACTGACCACGGGGGTGTTCATCTAAGAACCTGGCTGTCAATGACAAAAAAAAACTGGTCTTTTGGGCAGGTAAGCTTACTATGCAACGTTTGACAACAAATTGTTGATGTTCTCTTGTTCGTGAAATCCTTTCTGTTGTCATGTGATCAGGACCAAAGTTCCGCATGACAGATGAAACATGACTTCTCCATTTTCTTGCCTTTGGTAATGTGTTATGTCATTTCCTTTTATAAGAAGAAATTTTTATAAGAAACTCTTGCCCTGTAGCTGACATATTTTTCAGCTCTTCACTGCTTGTCAGTTGAGAACAGCATTCTGAGAAAGTTTCTCTTACTGTCAGCAGGTTATGAGATGGATACCTTATAGTGAAAAAAACTTTGCTTCATGTCATCCACACATTCTAAGTAGCAAGTTCGTAAGGGAACAACCACTGTTATTTTTCAGCAGTTATACAGGTTTTATGGTGGGTTTTTTTTGTGGTGAAGGGGTACAAAAACTTGAAGTTTTCTGGAACTTGTATAACAAGTAGTACCCCGACTTGTCACCCAACTACTGCAACCTATTATGTGCTTATCTGTATCTTCACTCTCACGCAGGAAAGGAGTGAAACTAGTAAAAGGAATCTGTCTTTGTGAGAATGTATGCTTGAGGGCAATTTGTCACCCTTATATTATGTTTGCAAATGAAAGGTTTATGTTCTCATGACTGTGATATTTGGTGTAATTTATATTCCCCCTATTTGATTTTTTTCCCCTGTATTTTTTGTCTGTTAGGCCTACTTTTGGTAATCTTTATAGGCAAAAGCAAGATAATGTATGATGTATGATATGTTCTGTAACATACTGGATTTATGTATATATACTGTATAATTGGTGCTGATGTATTGTTTGTATGTTGCAGAATGTTACAGTCTATTTTTGTGAGTGTTTGTAATGTTTTTACACTCAATTCATGGGGGTTTTTGTTATGCTCACTCCACAGTAGTCTGTTTTTAGAAATGCTAATTAAAAATTGTAATTGGACGGTCTCAGTAATCTGTAGAGATAAATGTTTGTGGTGCTATCTAGCCAACTGATATATTTATATATATATAGATATGAATGAAAGCATCTGCAAATTTGCAGGGACCGAGGATTTGTGTGAGGCAAGCAACCAAAACACATCTGCACACATTTACACTGCTCCTCCTTTATAACAGTTGTATTCAAACATGTCGTTGTTGTAGACATAGGAGCTTAAACTGAGGAAAAAAAATATAATGCCAATCGATGTTCCTTCCTTGACCCCCCCCCCNCCCCCCCTTCTTTTACACTTTAACAAAAATAAGCAATGCCAGGTTTGAGGAATTTGGTCTCACACTTTGCTGCAGACAGCGAAATAAGTAGAGGGAGCATGTGCCTGGACAGCAGTTAAAGAAATGAAAAAGGTTATTCGGATGTGAGAAAATCAATTTTCTTTACACTCAAAGACAGGAGATGCACAGCTGCTGACCTTAAAAGAACTGGCTGCAGTTAATTTGTGATCGACACAGCAATTTTGAGTGAAATCAGTGGAGAAATTAACCCATTTGGCATTTTTGCTGGGTTATTTTTGGCTGTGTGGCAAAGGTACTCGCTTGTCTGTGGCCTACCAGGGGCTCAAACCTCAATTGAAGTAGCCATAGCCATAACTGTGCTGAAAAGGTGCATTAAAAAGATTGGCTTAAGATTTCACCAATCTCCTTTCTCACTTCCATTAAACGTTTATCTGGGTTGTTGGGGTGGAAAGGGAGGTTTGGGTGGGGGNAGCTTAATGGTGCAATATATTTATAATTTCTGTTTTGTGCTCTGAACTTGATTGCATCTTAATTGTCTAATTTTATTTCTATGTTGGTAATCTGCTATATGTTGATAAAAGCTTGTTTGAGAATACTGTTGGGAAGCAAACTACACTTGCAAGCTGCATAATTTTCTAGTTGTAACTAGTGTAACTTTTTTCTTTTTTCATTTTTAAGTTTGTCCTCCTTTCTTTGTTTTTTTTCCATTTCTTTGAGGACAGTTAATGGTCAAGGGCTGATTGTAAATGTTATGTTGAGAAAGTTTTTGACATACGGTAGTTGAAAGAAATCAAACCTTCATGCAAAGAGCACATAAGACTATTATATGGTCATTTCTGTAAGTGGTCCAGGACAGTTCTCGTCATGAGAGTTTTTTTTCATTAAAAAAAGAAAAAAAACCTGCTTTGCTTTGAGAAAGTGTCATGCTGTGTTTCCTAGGGTATCATATGGTAATTATTTTCATTTTGATATTAAAAGGCTAGTTCTGGTAATTTGCACTTCCAATGCACGTAGATGTGAATGTGATTATTTGGCCAATTCATGGAGGTAAATAGGGAGGGAATCTTCTTGGAAAAAGCTGTAATCTTGACCTTGTGGGAGAGACGTTGAAATCTGACCTTTTCGATATCTAAATATCTCTTGTAAGGTGCTGATTTTGGGGCATCCCTCAATTCCCTGATCATTTGTGACGTTACATACTTTTTAAGCATAGCGCACTCAGAATCTCTAACTACATGTGCCCAGAATGTTTCCCAACCAGTTACTTGCTGTCCACAATAAGGAAAGCGGAACCCAGCAAAATCCACCTTGCTGTGTTACCAGTGAATCATCTCTAAGAAATATTCACACAGGTAAATGTATAACTAATATCACTTGTTTTTGCCAATTCTCTATTTAGTCAGTGTGCATGTGTACATTTCACAATTACTCAAAAGCACCGGCC
Source organism: Ellobium chinense (assembly GCA_033807755.1). NCBI lineage: Eukaryota > Metazoa > Mollusca > Gastropoda > Ellobiida > Ellobiidae > Ellobium > Ellobium chinense. The sequence continues at coordinate 147,200 of JAWQUT010000232.1, forward strand.
CATTTCCCTATTCCTATCCAGATTTTGTTCGTTCCTCACTGGGTATCTCATGTGTGAATTTCAAAATTGCGTCATCTTTTTCGTCATTTTGACATGCTTCTTCACCTTTCAACTATTTCTCGCAGTTCTAAGCCATTGCACTGAATTTTGTTATAATTCTCATCGCGTAAGATGTAGTTATTTGCAAACTTTGGTAATCAGTCAAGTCTCTAAAACTGTAAAAACCTTTGCAGTTTTGAGGGTTTTGTTTTTTTTAAATGAAGGAGGGATCCAGGGGAGGATGGTCACATTTTACAGTAACTGATCTCACTCAAAATGAAAGTCCGAGAAAATCACATTGTAATGGGAATATCTGCACACTGTGGATAAGATAAGATTATCTGATGTTGAATGTAGTTCCACTTCCAGTTCAGTTATTCTTATTTTGCTGAGAAAACTTTTTTCTGCTAACTGAGTTGAACAACTAATTTGTTTTTGTCCAACATTTGCTGCTATTTGATCTGTGAGCCAGCGGATTGAATTGATGTGTTTGTCTCAGTAGATGTTTATTGCTGTCCACTTTTAGGGCAACATGTTTTGGTGTTTAACCAGCAGATGAGATGCTTTACAACACTTACGTTACTTCATATATTTTTCTGACACTGCTAGACGTTGTTGCATATATTGTGAAGATTTGCACTGTGACAAGTTTTGAACCGGTTTTAGTTGTCCCCAAGTTTTGTCAGTCTGTCATAATTAGATATTATTTTTAATTTATTATTGACAACTTATTTAAATTTCTATTAGGTGTTACATGCATTGTGATGGTCGAATTTTTTATTGGCAAAGCAAAATGTGGTCAGTGTGGCGAGTGTCTGGATCATAATGAGAGGTTAGTGCAGATGTGTTGCCATTCCTCTTTGTCTTTTAATCACACCCATCTCCATTCCTCATTTTCTATTTTGCTTGTAGTCATAATGATACTTGAAAATGTTTATCGAGTAACAAGCACACAGTAACACAAATGACTGAACTTTAGGACCGCCAGTGTACAGTATGTTATTGTTTTATTCTGGAATTCGCATGCAGAGCTGTGAGAAACAATTACCGAGGGACAGTGTGTTCATGGAAAGTTTAGTGTTAACAAGGTCAAATATTCAAACTGTTTCCTATACTTTTACTCCTTGTGTAACATCTTTTGCTTGAATGCTGCTAATATCTTGTTAACTGTAACAATTTTATCATTTGTTCCCAGACATCTTGTTATGTATCACTGCCTTGATACAATCACCCCATACTTGCGTTGTTGTTTTTTTTTTTCAAAATAGTTTTGTTTTTTTGGTGCAGGATTTCATGTAGTTTTACATGCACAGAAAGTGATAAATGTTAATGTTGTGTGTGCACCACTGAGGTTGATACACGTGTGGCCCATGTATTCGGAAGTAAAACACTTTTTACACTCCGCAAAATTCAAAAACCTTTAGTTACAGGGTCATTGGACTAAGGTAGTGAAACATCATAGCTAATATCATAATCTACCCCTTCCAATTCCCTGCCACAATGGAACATTCTAGGATGTTTCGCCTTCCTCCATATCTTATTGGGTCAGAGTAAAAGTAATTTTTAGCAACAAGAACTCTTTTAGAGTTTAAAACAGTTATTCCTGTAGCTTGTTTTAACAGCATGATGTATATGCTGTCCTGGAATTGGTTTGGAGACAAAATTTCCAGGTAAACTTTTGTGACAAGAATAATTCTTTCGGGGTTGGAAATAACTATTCCTACAGTCTGTGTTATCAGTGGGATGCATATGCCCTCCTGTAATCTGTTTGGAGACCAAATCTCCAGGAAAATTGTTGCCGTCGAAAAATATGCAAGTTTTTGTGGCTGACACAGCAATGCTGTCATAAGTATTGATGTGTGAAGTTGCACTCCTGGAAAAGTAATGACATCTTCTGGAATCCTTCAGTAAAATTATTTGCAAACTGTGGCATGCCCGGCATGCCACCCTCCCCCTAATCAATTTGTGGCATTGTTTCATTGTGATGGTCTTGACCATGTGGGTTATGCTCTGTCTCAGGCATGTCATGAGTTTAGAATTTTGTTTTCTCTTAAGTGCATGACCCAGAAAGAATGCTACATAGGATATCACTGTGCTTGGTAAATCACACAATCATTTTATATGAATTTTGGCTACCGCAAGCGTATGTACTGTATAGCAGTGTTGAGATTTTGTACATTGTTTGTAACCTTACTGCTGATTGGTTGAGAACAGTATCCTTTGTTTAGTAACAACTCCACGTAATGGTTATGTTCATCTTATCTCTTACAGTAGCTCCCAGATCTTCCAGTATCCCTCATAGAATGACAAACAACAGCAAACAAATGAGCAATCATAGTGAAGTACTGTACCGTCTCACATGTTGTTGATGAGGTGTGAAACTGCGTGTCTTTCAGGTACACCAGGAAATTCTTTGGTATGAAAGATAGGGTGAAAACCAGTGAGTGTTCAGTTGGAGGCGCCACTCAGCTTTGATTCATTGTACAATACTGTTCAATGTTATTGGTTCTTATGTAAAAAAAGGTGCTGCTTTACAGTTTCCTAGGGTGCAAGAAAGTTTACTTTTTTATAGAATTCTTGCCAATTGAAAAAGAAAAGGGCATTTAGTCCAAATTGTGTTCTGCATAACTAGAGCAACTGCACAGGTTTTGTTCACTTCAGCATAAAACTTCAGCATTTGCATTTTTCTTTTTACTACAAGTTTGCTCCAGCCTCTCTCACACAAAATTACTGCATTTTCTTAGCTTTATTTAGCCATCTTATTGTAGCCCATGTATATGTCTTATTGAGAAAGTAACTTGTAGACATGTTTCAAATCTTTCTTACCCCTTTCTTCTAACCGTCAGACTCCTCCCTTTCCAAGCTGGCAGACTGCCTGAACTTGATCCAGCAAACTTTACTCATAAGCCATAGTTAAAGAATCAACACTCCGCCCTATATTCTGTAGCAGATTAAGTGAAAGTGTATAACCATTTGTTCAGGTGGAAATGTCTCTTTTAGTTGGGTGAAATCTGTCTTTTGAAACTTTGATAAAAATGTGTCTTCGGAAGACTGTGATCATGTCACAAGAAGTGTGTAACGGTTTTTGGACAGAAATGTCTATAACAATGAAGGTGGAAATATTATTCAGCTGTTTTGATTGAAATCTTTCTAACAGTATTTGAGTGAAAATATGTCTCTAAGAGTGTATGGGTGGAAGTGTGGCTGCAGAGGTTTAAGCACAGATGTGTTTATAACTGTCTGGGTGATCAAGTCAGTTGTCCAGATGTAGAGCAGTCTATTAAAATCCAAAGATTTCCCAGGACATGTTTAGAAACATCCGAGTGCAGTTTATTTTCTGACAGCACTAAGAGGCATGAGAGTTCTTATACATAGTATGGACAAGCAATGTACCTTTACCCCTGGTGAAATGAGAAGTTTTCAACATAAGTTTTTATCCTACACAGAAGATCTCAATCAGAGAGAGGATTTTATCTCACGCATGTGGATCATAATAATAAAGCTTTTCTTTTCTATTCTGATTTTTCTTGCTTGATATTTTTTACTGTATATTACTAGGGCATATGTCAGTATAATGTTTAGAGCATATGTTCACAGGTTTTGGGTGGAATCATTTGTGTCACATACTATGTTATGTTACAAGACAGTTAATGCAGTGGTCTGCTTTTACACATTTGTTATCATAGACCGTATTTAATTCTGTCTTTGTAAGAGAGGGTGAAACATTGATCCTCTCAAATCAATGCAAGTTTTTGATTTGTTAAGATATTAAGTTGGTTTTTTTTTTTTTGGTTTATAGATATATTGCATTTCGTCAGTGTTGTGGTTCAAACATGAAAATAGCAGAATTTTCACAATCCACATTCGTGTTTTGATCATAATGCCAGTGATTTGAGATGTCCAGTGTGTTCACTTTGCCAGTTTTTGGTGTTGCCGGTATACACTGGAATGAGAGCTTTAATATGAAGAAAGCCATACAAGGGCAGTGTGCAATACTGGGTGGCTCTAAGTTTGCAGCTTTGTAAAAGCTTGTTAGAAACTATCAGGAAAAGATGACATGGAAAGAACAGCTAAAAAGAGCTCTGTTTGGTTGCAAGAGGTGCATCAAGAAAATGTACTTTGATGCTGGGAAAATGGTATTTCTGTTTCTTATATTTCATATAACTGTATCTATAGGCTAAGTAGGGGTAATTTTTTTGCATCATGTATTTGTTACTGTCTACATGAGATGTTTCTTAAGCTCAAGTCCAGAATTCCCTCACCTTGTTTACTACACCATGATGTCGTTACCTTGTGATGTGTGTCACAAGGATGTCCACAAAGTCTGTTTCAGTCATTAAATAAAAGTAGCTAATAATGTTTATAACACAGGCATGTGAGAATGTTTTGCATATAAAATAATTTATACTTGTGAGTGACTGGAAGGTGAATGAATTTTAGGTGTGCTGCATAATTAAGGTTGGGTTGGTTTTTTTGGTTTTTTTTTGAGATGTTAATTTTTTGTTTTTTTTTTATTGTAAAACTACTCTTCTCTGATGGACTGTAAATTGTTGAAAGCTAAATAACATGCATAATATGTTTTTAAATCGTGCTGGTTCAAAAGTTTTGATCTTCCAGTAAGGCCTAGTTTCCATAGGGTCCAGACCACATCATAACAGACTGCACTTTTTCCGGTCAGCTGCGCTCATGAATGTCTGTCCTCAATTTTATTATGGTTACCGTCCACAGCATTTGTTCCACTGCATAGTGATTACTGTGATGCAGCAACATGATACATTGTATTGCAGAGCAGAATCTGTGGACATGAAAGTGGTGAAATTAGCAGACCAGACATGAGCTCAGTTCCTCAGAGAAAATGTGATCCGTTGTGGTGCAATTCGGGCTATGTAGACACTAGGCCCGAGGGTGGGTGTGACTGGAATGTAGGCTTGCGCATGGAGATTTCCTTTTTCACTGTGTCAGAGGTTGGTCTCCGACAAATCCCTGTATCCTTATATCTGACCTCATGTAAATGTTTTCATTCATAGTTTTATGAAACCAGTAGCTAGATCTAGTACCCTGGTTATAAGTTACTTGCCCTTCCTATTAATTTATATGTTGTCGTTTGAGTTAACTTTGTGGTAGCATTCGTTCACAAGCTGATTCCATTTTCTCTTGTTCTTGAATTCTTTTCTCTTAGTTTTCTTATTTATATCTACGGTGTTATTGCCCTTCAATGCGTATTTTTACAGTTATCTCTCTTTGCCCAAGTTTTTTGGTGTCTGTTGTATCGAGTAACAGCTGCATGAGCCATAGAATTTGTTAAAGAAAAATTCAGGGTACGCAAAATAACAAGAGTCCAGAGGCAGCTGTAGAAACAGTGTCAGTTACAAAGCATGTAAAAAAGTTTCAGTTCAGCATGGATCAGAGTCTGGAATTTCTTTTCTGCTCTGAAAATGACAGCACTGTCCGCTATGTGTTTTGTGCTAATGGAAATTTTGCACATAGATACCATAAGCTGAAGGGAATTCCAAACAGCCATGATTGATTTGTATTAGACCAATTAGAAAGTTCTAGGTGTTCAACTAATCAGAACTTTGATTGCCTGTAATGCTGATTAGCACAGTCTTTGTCCAGTATCAGTCTGTCTTGCTAGTGACTGCTATGTTTGCACTTGGAAGCAAGACTGCATAAGAGACTGATTCAAGCCTGTTTCATATTAAAAAAAAACTATGACAATGCCAGAGAGATCAGCAAGTGATGCCAGAGGCAGTGTTTTGTAAAGAAAAGGATCAAATGAATGACCATGCCAAGTTGATATATTGTATATGCCTGTGATCTTCAAGTATTGTGTTCACATAAGTCAGATTATGGGTCAATCTTGGACTTACACATAAACAACAGGCTGTCTGTCTTAAACAGAAATGTATTTGGGATGCCTCAGACTGGGCGTAGTTACTTCAAAAGGCGTAAATTGACATGTATTTCAGTACTATCAGATTGGTGTTTTTAACAGGTTGGGTTTTTTTTTGGGCATCACCAGTATATTATGAGCAAGACAATCCATAATGTACTGGGATTTCGCTTGAAGTGGTTGGAGGGGATTGAGGGAAACTTTGAATCTGCCCCTTGAAGAAAACGGTAGTGGTATCCATGAAGTATAATACTTTTTATCAGAGGAGTGACAGACTGTTTTTTCAGATACTGGAATTTCTACTCACTTTAATGCTTGGGGAGAAGGCTCAGTTGAGTTTTTTTCAAACCATCAGCTGCTTTCACTGGCGTTCTTAGGGGTATTTACTCATCGTGTTTGAACAGAGAGAAAGTATCATGGCACTTTTGAAAAATATACAATATTTACAACTTTGATGATACAGAATCTTATCCTTCGCCTGGGATGGATATGCGGCATCATGTTTTTATTTTTTTTTAAATAACCTTCCTCTCTCTTTCTTTCTCTCACCCTTTCCTCTCTCTCATCTTTCTCTCATCCCTTCATTCCTACTGTCTCCTCTCTGTTTCTCCCCCTCCCTCACATGTACTCGCTCTTTCAATCTTTTTTCACATGCTTGAAGGTGATAAATCCTGTTATATTTTTCATTAATTCTTTAAAATTTATATATTCATATTACTCCATTTATATAACGTTATTATTATTTACTGAAGATTTAACTGTGTGTCTTGTGGCTATCGTTATTTTGTACTTTGCACTGATGCAAGATAATGTCCCTCTCTTCAGTATGATTCAGTAACATAGTCAGGACATTGCATTGCGTCTTTGCAGTTTTAACATAATATCGAATAGTTTACTGTCATCATTTTCAAACTTGGAACCATCTCGTCACGCTCATGTCATGGTTGGTTGGTTTTGTTGTTTTTATGGTAATGGAATATGATCACACACATAATAGAGGACTCCTGTTATTCCAAGTATAGATGGCGGGAACAGCCAAAGAAATGTATTAAGTTGATTTGCCAGGGGAATAAATGAGCAGTGAACATAAAAGAGGATTTTTGTGGAAGGGGTTAAAGATGATGTCATTCTAGTGTAACCTGCTGAAAATTCAGAGTACCATGGTATTGTACTCTTTAGACGAGAGTTAAACCTCAGTGGTATAGAGAGTGTAGAGTATGATTCAAAACTCATGGCATTACAGAAGTTTGTATATATATTCCCTGAGCGGCTGAACGAAAACAGCTGGAAATTTGAATGGTATGTAGATGCGAGCGGATTCGCTAGAAATATAAGATTATGCTCAGCATGATTGCTTTAAATGCAAACGTTTCAGTAGCGCCATAAGTTTTGATGTGCACTATTGTGAGGCGAGGATCGATTGTGGTTTCTCTCTGAAATCAAGGGTGAAATTTGCAGTCTCCTGTGGTCTAGGATTTCTAGACTAGATAATTATGTCCTGAAGTTTGTGCCTAGCTCTTGCAGTATTGTTCTATAAATCTGAGATTTTTTTTTTTAAATCGTTTAAAGTCCATAAACGTCCAAATATGGCTTCCGCCCTGATATTGTTGAGCGTGACGACATTTGTATTTATGTTTTCATCACTTTGTACTGGTAGCTCATCTGTAACATCATCATAACTTTGTACTGGTAAGATCTAATGTGTGGCTCCAATAGTTTTGTTTAAGGGCTGTTTTTGTACCAAGGTTTTCCTGGATTCATTAATTATGTATAATAAGATTATTATTAATAATATGGCAATCTTCCCCCGCCCCCATTGATTGAACTTTGAACCCCCCCGTCTATTGTTTGTGGTACTCTGTTTAGTTTTCTACTGTGCACCTACTACGCAGTTTGAATGTTTAGAAGAATAAACATATTTGGAAAGCGAAGTTCTCTTGGATTTTGATCTTTTATATATACATATATAATATATATATACATATTATGTTTAGTGTTTCTAGACGGTATACCTATAGGTGTTGAGGTCACTTGGGCAGGGCGGGGTGGAGAATGGGCGGCGGAGAGAGTGAGAAGGCATAGGAAGAACTGAAAGGTAGATTTGGCTTTTTTAAAAATTAATAAATTTGTAAGGAGAGGTGGAAAAGGGGGAAGGGCGAGACAGTAACATGTCAGCAACACCAGAAGTTGTTCCCCCTTCATTGACTCTCATTCTCATTGAAAGTGTAGCTTCATAAAGTAATGTTATGCTTTCAATGTAACAGGCTTTGTAATTGGGCCCGCTGGGACTTAACAACCTAAAGATGAGTGATAGATAGCGTTGGATTATAAAGATCTTCTACTCTCTAGAGGTCCGATATCCAGCATGTCAAAGGATAACATAGCAATTCAGAGGACACCTCCTATTTAGTATTACTTGTTAGTACTGTCTTTACATTCCATATCATCCTCAACTCCACTATTTTACAAAAAAAAAAAACAACAACGTTTTGTAGGGAGAAAGCAAAGCAGAATAGAATTTTAGAATCTCTTCCCCGGCTGTTGTCCACGTATTCATGGTCCGGATGTTTTTGTTTTTTTAAAGGAACTGCTCTTTCACCTTGTTAAAAACAAGGTTAGTCTTGTTATGCACATTTTATAGCCATGGAGTTCGCTACCCACAATGCACTTTTACCTTGACTCAACAATGGCGTTGTTGGATTTTGGGTGTAGCTTGGATCGAACACAGGGACTAGACAGAGAGGGAAATCTGATGAACCCTAGGGGGAGAAAAGGTTTGAGAGATGAGTTTGGATGTACGAAACATTGTTGTTTTTTGGTGTTGTTTTTTTTTCTGGGAGGGGAGGGGCGCGGAGATGGATTAGATTTCCTGCAAAAAGGGATGGTTTTAAATATTTGGACTGTGGAACAGAAGCAATGAAATTGCTACATGGGAGAGAAATCATAGCTGATAGTACATATTATGATGACAGTGGAAACCTCTGAGGGAGAGGATATAATCCAGATCAATTGTAGGCAAAAAGACTTAAGTCTAGTCAGGTGAACAATGCTTGATTTCATATTCATCCTAACTCCAATAAATCATTTTAAAGACCAGGATAGGACAGCTGGGTTCTGTGTTTAACTTAATTAACTAGCAGTAGCGATGAGTAGTACAGTTTTGTGGCGGAGTAAGAATGTCTGTTTTTCTCTTTGGGAGTCTTTGGGAAATACGGACGGGAAATACCCTGAATCTTCTCACAATAATAATAATGATGTGGTATAAAAGTCACGTATCCAGGTCAGTGCCTGCTCACGCAACTTCACACTATTTTTACCCTGGAAAGCCTGATCATTCTAGGACTTTCTCAACTCCCTGGGGAACATACAATGCCTCTGTCATTTATAGACGCTGATCACTAACATTCTGACAATATCTTTCACTGCCACTAGCCAGGTACCCAACTGACAGACTGATGAAAATGTGAATGAAATGCTTTCCCAGGGCATCTACAACACCATCGTGGTCGGGAATCGAACCCATGACCTTTAGATCTCAAGTCCAACCAAATCTATCATCATAATCTTTCTGCCCCCCGCCACGACCGTGCATATGTAATAACCGAGTGTGATCATCATCAATTTAATATTTAAATTTGATGAATGTAGGAATAGAGTGAGTGGTCAGGCTTTAATTTTAGTCGGAAATAATTTGTACTGAGGGTAGTCCGAGCCTATCAATCCCAAACATTCGCTGTTTGTTCACACAGGCATAACATGGATTCTGTATGGCGTAAACATCTAGGAAACGCACGGAAATACCAAGTAAGACTCACGTGGGCAGAGAAAGGATAAACCTAGATCCAGTCTTTTGTTGGGGTTAGGGGGGACGTGAGGCGAGGGGAAGGGAAGAACGAAGCTAGTGTCCTGTCTCTGTCAAGTCCAATTGTCCTTCCAGAAGGTCTGCGCCTTCTTGATCGTATCTACTTCATCCTCACCCACACGTCAGTTGACCTCTGACCTCTGGCACCACGTGACCCTTGGCCCCTCTCGCTGTCTGTGATGAGAGACGGAAATCGATAGGAGCTGACATTCCAATGCAGGACGCTCGAACATGGGAGACTACCCTTGTGTAACAACCTACACCTTTTTTATCTCCCCTGGCCACAGCTAGGAAAACATTGGGTCAGGGGCAGCCACCCACGATGAGAATATGAGAGTGATAGCCCTCCCTGCTACCTATCG
>JAWQUT010000232.1:157362-168214 GCA_033807755.1 Ellobium chinense
ACCCACCTATCTCCCCTCCCCCCGACCTCCCAACCAACTCCTCCAGTTTCATCACTGTCAACCATTATTGATTAATGAATAAACCCACATCACAGGAAAATGCAGAATGCATGAAGGGAGAAAGTAAGGCTAAATTAAATCTAAATTTAAAAAAAACCAAAAAAACACACCATCAAACAGTACACGAAGAAGTGAAGAAGAAAGAAGAATAAAGGAAAGAGATCGAAAACACAATCGCCTGATCAGGGATCGAACCCGAGACTTCCTGGATGTCGCTTGGGCGCTCTGTCGACTGAGCTATCATGCAGACGGTAGAGATGTCATAATCATTATCATCATCATCATTATCCTCATCCTTATCCTCATCCTCATCATCATCATTATCATCATTTGGAACACATTTCAAAAACTTTAAAAAGTTCTGTCCAAACCACCGAAGAATTAAGAAATATAATTTGATATTTAACATTTAAAAGCACTGATATAATGATATAAAATAATTACAAAGTTTAGAATTAAAAATGTGATTCTTCATCAGGTTAAATACAAAATTAAATGAATGGGTGAGAAGAGACTTGGGGTAATTGGATTTAAAAAATCGTCATCACAAATCATCATCATCATTATCAACAATATGATCACAGGCACAGATATCGACTGTTTCCTCTAGACTTGCTGAAAATAAATTGTTATAACTATCGATTTCGGAATGAACAGTTATAGTGTTTGTTACGTAGAGTCCAGTTAGACGTAAATTACGCCATGTTATGCAAATATTGGCATCATTTCGTTCAGAAATCCGGTTCGAGGATAGTATCGGCTTTCATGACCAAGCTGAAAAATACAGGAATTACGTTTGTTTTTGTTGGTTGTTTTTTTTTTTTCGTGTTTAAAAACAAATGAAATCGTACATTTTTACGAGCAGCACATTGTTGTTACCATGTTAAAAAGAAAATGACAGTCGGAATTTTTTTTTGAGAAGTAGACTATCTATATTGTTCCTACCGTGTTAAAAAAAAATGACAGTCATAAACTTGTTTTTAGCAGTACATTGTTCTCACCGTGTTTAAAAAAATGACAGTCGTAAACCTGTTTTGAGAAGTATATTGTTCTCACCGTGCGTGTTTAAAAAAAGAAAATTGACAGTCATAAACTTGTTTTTAGCAGTATATTGTTCTCACCGTATTTTAAAAAAATGACAGTCGTAAACCTGTTTTGAGAAGTATATTGTTCTCACCGTGCGTGTTTAAAAAAAAAAAAGTCATAAACATTTACAGAGTACAGAGTTTTCTCTGGGTTCAAAAACCAAAGTAACCATTGTGGTGTTTTATTTTATATTATGTTGTTCTCACCGTATTTTTAAAAAAATGAAAGTAGTAAACTATTTTTGAGAAGTAAACACATGTAGTTCTCTCCATGTTCAAAAACTGATTTATTTATTTTTTTTAATATGTTATTTCACCTTGTTAACAGAACTGAGAGTCGTGAACTTTTTTTTTTTTTTTTTNTTTTTTTTTTTTTTTGAGAAGTACATAATTCTATTCGTCGTAAGATACTAAGGATTGTAAACTTTATCATGAGAAATGCGTTGTTCTCACCATGTTAAAAACTGAAAGCCATAAACTTGTTTTTTTTATTTGATAAATAAGCTGTTTTCTCACCGTGTTAAAAAAGTGAACATTATAAACTTTTTATGAGGACTTTCGTAGTTCTCTCCGTGCTGAAAAACAGAAAGTGATAAACTTTCAATGACAATTCCGTAGTTCGATCTGCCCGTGCTGAAAAACAATGAGGAATTCTCTTCTTGCTAACAGAGAGGTTACATGCGACTCCATATTCCCCAAACTTCAAGTTTGTGGACTACGAGGTTATAAGTCAGCACGGGCAATATGCAAATTTTGGGCATAGCAGTTAGGCAGAGCTTGGTGAGGTATTTTCGACACATAGAGGTATGTACGTGGTCTAGTCTGATTAGTCTTTTGATGTGAGTACGACTCACAAGCTACATAGCCACCTTGCCCTCTTCCGACCACTCCCCACCCCCACCCACTCCGAAAAATATCAAGTTCAAACGAAATCAGCTGGACCAAAGACTTATGTTCGGTTTAAACAGAGGTTCGATTTAGATATAGAAGCCTAGAACGAAAAAATTAAATGGAGCTTTTTGTTTCCTTTCGTTCTAACGGTGTTTTCGGCTTAACCGTTTTCGTCTTAACCGTTGTTTTCTGTATTAGTTGGTGAAAGTGAAATTAAGACTACCAGAGATTTTCACGAATTTATTATTATTCCAGCGAACCATTGGCCCTGTGCATAATATTTTGTGCATTGCGTTGGTTTCCTAAGGCTACGATTGAATGGTCTTCTTTGATCCCATTTTGAATACGAAAGAGGCGGTCCATCGGAGATCGCATGTAACAGGAAGATAATATCTGCCAACGGAAGTTTTTATCTCTAGGCTAGCCAGAGTGGCTGCAACTAATGCGGAAGCGACAGGATACAATGCACTGATTTGCGAGTGGTCTTTGCTTAACTTATATCCTTCATTCATTAGCATACAGATCACCACTGATTCTTGCTACATCCTTCTCCGACACAAGTAGGGTCCCTCGGAGATCGCTTGTAAAAGGAAGTTAATGTGTGCCAACGACAAATTTGAAACCACAAAAGAATGCCTTCACAGTGTGCGCTTCCGATAAAGGTTATCAGACATTTTGTCGAGCGGAGGGCAATCGTATGTGAAAAAAAGCCAGAAAAGAGCCAGACCATGTCTGGAAAGTTAGAGAGAACCGCAAGTAATACTTTAATGGGAAGGTAGTCAATTTTGACCTAAAGTTTGCTGGCGCCAAGAAGATGCAAAAGAGCCAATCAGTTACGTGGAAGCCAGGGGCTTTTGAATAAAAGTCAAAAATCTGGTAGCGCAAAATCTGGAAACCCTACTGATGCCAAATTGTACATTGTCTAACTGACGTCTAAGCTTCGCCCACAGTATGTACACAACGCGTCTAACCTCCACTCATTGGCTGTTTGAGACTAGTGAAGCGATCACGAGGGAATCAAAAACGTACATTGGGCTGAACACTACTATAATATTTTGGGGGTTTCCCGTTGTTCTTGCAATGCAGTATTGGAAGCGGTGTGCTGCTTCGTGAGTGCGCAATTAAAACATTACTAACAAAAGAAAATTCTGAGTTCAGAACTCGTTTTCGGCGCACATATTTTGACATGATAATCATATTTATCCGGCTTCGGCGCACCTGTATTCGGCACACTATCGGTATTACTTGCATTGACTATCGATTTTCTGCACCTGGGATAACAAAAGCGAATAAAAATGAACATGTGGATTTATGTATGGGTTATGTCGTAATACACATTATTATGTTTTTGTCCTCTACTCGTGATAGTTAATGAGAAAATACAATGGCAAATTAATATGAAGAAAATCCATGTAACGTGAAGCTTTGCTCAACAACTTCACTGGCTCCAGTATCGGTGGGTTGATAAACATAAATAAATAAACAGACAGATAGACGGACAGACAGAGAGACAGACAGACAGAGAGGCAGACAGGCAGGCAGGCAGATAGATAGATAGATAGATAGATAGATAGATAGATAGATAGATAGATAGATAGATAGATAGATAGATCCATAGATAGATCGATCGATAGATCGATAGATAGATAGATAGATAGATAGATAGATAGATAGATAGATAGATAGATAGATAGATAGATAGATAGATAGATAGATTAGAAATATGACGAGCGCCTAAAAGTCAGATGTTGCTTTTTTTTGTTGTTTTTCTAGCAAGACGTACTTACCAACAGAACCCGCAAACCACTGTTTTAAAAGTTTCGCTATGAGCAAGCCATTTGGCCTGAAAAGTCGATATCGAATTTATTCTTTGGACGTATGGATTGACAAGATTTATATAGGAATATAGGCTGCGCTGAAAGCGGGTATATATGGCAATACCTGATTGCGCCGAAAGCAGGTTACAAACCTGCATCAAAAACTGAGGCACCAAAAAAATTTCACCAGTCTAAAACCACGACTACATAAGAGGACCGTGTGAGTGTGAGTGGTTCTACTCCCCTCCCAACCCCGGTCCCCCATTATCTTCCGCCCATGACCACTCCAAAGGAATAATGCCAGTTGGCAGGGAGCGGTCGTTCGTTCGTTAGATAATTCATGATCACCAGCGGATGTAAGCACCCAGTATGCTGGAGCCAGCGACCTCTAGGATGTGTGCGCCTCGGTCTGTTTGTTAGTGTGATTTAGCTTGATAGACAAAGAGAGAGGACATGGAATTGATTGACCAAGCCAGAGAGAGAGAGAGAGAGAGAGAGAGAGAGAGAGAGAGAGAGAGAGAGAGAGAAATGTTGAAGATGTGTGTCATTGAGTATGTCTATAATATATTTGTTCGTGAATATTTTTTTACTCAGTTCGACAAAGAAAAATGATTGTTAGATTTTTAAAAAAAAAGAGAGAAATGAAACAGTGAATAGATCTACCTTTTGCCTGCTATTGTAAGTGTGAGGACACTGTGTAAGCGTGTGGTTGGTAGAAAAGAGGAAATTGAAGGAAAAAGGAAAGTTGGTAGGATTTTGTGACGGGTGGGATAAAGATGTAGCTCCATATTGTGTTTCTGTGTGGAAAAGAGAGTGGGGGGGGGNGGGGGGGGGGGGGGGGGGAGTGGTGGAGATGAGAAGGCGCCTGAGTTTGTTTGTGTACTCTTCATGCACGCGAGAGTGTCTTTGAAGTTACACAACAGGAGAGAAAAACCAGAAAGACTTTTTAGGTTTCGACTAATTGAGAGCTTGCGCATTAACGATGGGATCTTTTACCATTGGAAGAGTTACATTAGTTTATCGGTTCTGAATGCACTCTTAGTAGCTTTCTATATATACAGAATGAATGTAATTGTTACGATGGCAACAGATCACATCGTTGAAGCGCAAGCTCTCAATTATCTGAAGGAATGTATCAGTGTGAGTGTGGGGGGAAAAAAACACAAAAGGAAACAAAACTTACTCACAAATGTTATTGCTTTGCAATTTACCGCCTGAGTACCGAACAGGTCTCGGCTGAAGTGAAAGAAAAGGCCTTGTGTACTAAGTCTTTCTGCCTGAGGTCTTAATTTTGTCGACTTTAAGAAAGTTCACCGCCAGTTTAAGCAAACTGAATATAGCACAGTATGATTGCATCTTCAGATCCCGCTTCCGAAAGTAAAAGATACATCAGCCAATAAAAGCTTGTGTAACAAACCTTATAAACCAATCAGATTTCTCTGACAATGGAAAAATAGAGAGCGGAGGTAATGATTGTTGCAGTAGTAGTTTGCGATGCCCGGATGCATAATAACAGCGTGATCTATTGGCTTTTGTGACTGCCTGTATCGGCAGTTTCGCCCAGGGGCATGGGAAGGGTGATTTTTTTTGTAATCTAGCACTGATATCCTATCGTTGCTTATTTGTTTTTCGGTGGGAGTGGGAAGGGAATTGGCAAAATTTAGACAATAAAAGTAATTTAAATGATATTTTTTTTTTCAACAATTTGTTTTTGGCTCCAAAATAGCCAAATCTGGCACCTCTGGTACAGTTTAACATCTCGTCGCTTAAAGAAAAAAAAACCTGGAAGTCGTGCAGGGAGATCTTGTATAAAAAGAAACACAAAAGGCCATCAGAACAGCGGGTAGGCAAATTATTAGATCCATTTCTCTCGGATTATTTGCTACTTTTTGTTTTTGTTTTCCTCTTTACATTGCCTTTGGATGCATTGCATTGTGGCTATGGGAGAGCTAAATCTGTGAGACAGACAGCGTATAGGCTCTCAGATTATCGACGAAGAAAACTTTCTCTCGTTGACAAAAATCGTACTCTCAAAGCTCGTAAGTGGCTCCTAGTCTAGGTGAAATAGGACGGAGATCGTAATTGAAAATTTTCGAAAACATGAAGATTAATTAAATTGTATTAGACAAACAGATAATATATTGGTAATCCCAGATTCATAGATTACATGGACGCCCTGCACCTGGTTTCGCCATCTTTTTATTTTCGGTTTCCCCAAGTCGTTCAAACTCCATGTAATTCAAAATTTCAAGTTGTTTGTTTTCACTTCCACCGTGAAATCCATATTCGCATTTACCTGTTACCGAGTAATACAAACAAATATTCACAAAATAGAAAATTCATATTTACTTATCAATATGTAATACCGTACAAAATATGCATTATGAAGATCAGCCATTAAATATATTTCATTACGATATTTATGTGTTCGCTATTTGCTTCAAAATTTCAAAAGTCATTCTTCACATAAACTGCAACACAAGTACTCGTTAAGGCCGGGTAAAGCACGCGAAAAGGTTTCAGATATTATTCTGAATACAAATTATTCGACTATTCGTTTATTTGTCAGTGAACCAGTGATTCGCATTCTGCAATAAAATCACTTCCTATGTCATATCAACGAATCCTAACACGTCCACTGTGTCCCTCTCGCCCAGCCCTGGTACTCTCCCAGAGCATACATAGATCAGCATTAAGATAAGATAAGATAAGATAAGATAAGATAAGATAAGATAAGATAAGATATTTATATCCGTGGGGATAAAGATTGGAGCTACGGTTGAGAGCAGGTAGGGAAAGAGAAGAAAGGGCTCCTAATGATATTCAAGTACTCTCCCAGATGTGCTGTTTTCTTCCTTAAACCTGTCCACAACCCTAACTCTAACCGAAATACACCATAGGAGAGATCCAAGATTATACCAAATGACCAAAATGGACATGGAACACTTATACACTGAGGAGATGAAAGGTTTCCGGCTCAACAAGATGTAAGATGGCAAGTGTTTTCTCCAGACCGTACAATTGTGCGATTCACCCCTTTAAATTTTCAAATCTTTCCTTTTCTCCAGACAGTACAATTTTGCGATTCACCACTTTAAATTTCCAAATCTTCCCGTTTCTCCAGACCGTACAGTTGTGCGATTCGCCCCTTTAAATTTCCAAATCTTCCCGTTTCTCCAGACCGTACAGTTGTGCGATTCACCCCTTTAAATTTCCAAATCTTCCCGTTTCTCCAGACCGTACAATTGTGCGATTCACCACTTTAAATTTCCAAATCTTCCCTTTTCTCCAGACCGTACAATTGTGCGATTCACCACTTTAAATTTCCAAATCTTCCCTAAAAATACATTGAACGGGCGGTGATCTTCCCTGCCTTCTTGCACTCTAAAGTTTGCATTACTTGAAGAGAACCTAAAATTCTTCCAAAAGTTTAGACCCCACGCGCTCAAATCTATGACAAGGGAGGAATGTCTTTCCCAAATCTGGATAAAACATTGAGATAGTAGTGAGACACGTAAGTGCGATAACGTGAGTATATCAGGGTTGCGTTTGTTTGGTTCCTGCTGGCCGCCGGAAAGGGGCGGTTCTTTTATTCTGTGAGCGGTCCTAAGCAAAAAAAAAAAAAACAAGTGTCANGCAAAAAAAAAAAAAGTGTCACTCTCTAGGCAAGCCAAAATGGCTGCGACCAATGAGGATTAGCAAGAAAATAATGCACTGAGACCAATGAGGAAGAGCAAGAAAATAATGCACTGAGACCGGAAGAGCAAGAAAATAATGCACTGAGACCATTGAGGAAGAGCAAGAAAATAATGCACTGACTTGTGAGTGGTATTTGTTTATTTATTTCTTTGCCTCACTCCTTAGCATATATAATATACCGCCGTTGATTCTTGCCACATCCTCCTCTGACACAACGCCATTTATAAATAGTTCCACTAACAAATTAGAAACCGTAGATTGATGATAGCCATCATTTTGCCGAGCTTTCACTTCCAGTCTTCGCCAAAGACTTCACATTGCTAACAAATGTCTGACAGATTAGCTCATTTCCTCACCATGACTAGATTGCAGCAACCTAAAAATGTCCTTGTGATAATGTAAATGCTGCGTAAATGGTGAACTAGTGCTCTATAGAAATGATTGAGCTCACAAGGTAATCTCAAAATCTGTAATTTAATGCTAGTATGTGTATTCTGTGTTTGCTTGTCTTGTTGTTGTTGTTGTTGTTGTTGTTGTTGTTATTGTTGTTATTGTCGTCGTTGTTGTTGTTGTTGATGATGTTGTTGTTCTTGTTGTTATTGTTCTTGTTGTTGTTCTTGTTGTTGTGAGTATTATTATTGTCCATCACAATCGCAATTTTACGTCCATTTTTTTTTTATCTTAGTGTACTAATGTCGCAGAAATTAGACTAAGTCACAGTACACCACCATAAGAGAGGGGGTGAGGCTGAAAAGGAGATTAACTGACTTTTTTGGAAAAGCTTTCCAAAAAAAAAAAAGAAAAAAAAAAATTCACGTGCCTAATGTTGGCCAACTGAAAGCCCACTTTCTGTTATTATACTTCACAGCTGTTTTCTCATGACATCCTTTGCTAAACTCTAATTATTACTCAGTCAATCATGCTTTTGTGTCTCACTTTCAGACAATGGAAAATATGGGGTTGTGAGCAGTTTGGAAAGTGTCTTAGGGTCAAGGGTGAACACTTGCCATACACGTGGAAGTCAGGAAACATTTTTCAGGTGATCAGAACATTACGTTCAACCTATGCTAGACAGACGTTGCAGGTTTGACCGATTGCAGCTCAGTTGAATAGCAAACTATATGGGACCCGCGACGATCTCCTGTGCACTGTCCTATTTGCAAAATTTTCTAGACGTAGGTGTCTTTCGGCTTTTCTTCCAAACTGCTGATCTTTCAGAATGATTATGAAACATCCCTTGTGGCATACTTTTCAGTAACAAGTCATGTTTTGCTCTTATTTCCTTCTCCCAGATGTAACATACCTTCCCATTTGGAAGACACATTCTCTACGCCTATAAGTAGCGATGGACCGATAATAATATCTGAATTTGTGATTCTATTGCGATATTAGACCTTCACACTCTAAGTTTCGAAAGTATCGATTGAATTCGATTCTGATCCATAGTTCTGGATAGGCATTTCGACACTCAATATCTTTTCGATACTAGCATTACCTGTTCGATAATTTCAATACCTTTTGATAGCCGACGTCGTAATACCGTCAGGTTTCCACTGAAAAGACTGATAGCTAGTTTGGCTCTGAGGATCGAGTTTAGATTGAAATTGGATCGTAATTGGATCGAAATTATTTTGATACTATTGATACCGATAATCGTTTTGCACCGAGGAAACCCATTACTGGGTTGGTACTGAGGATCGGAATAGGATCGAAATTGATTCCATACTATCGATACCGTTCTGAAATCTCTGCGTCACTGTATCTTTGTTGGTGAAGCTTCTTATAGACTATCATAGAGGACTGGGTGAGGATCAAAATTAATTTCGATTATTTTATTCTGTCTGTATATGTTACTGTATCTGATAAATGAGGCAAGACATGAAAAAAGGATATCATTTGAAGAACATTTTTTGCCGGAGGCGGGGGAGTGGAGGAGGAGAGGAAGGATGAATACCGTTTGAGTCAATCTGTCACAGCTTAAATAGAAAGAATCGAAACTGTATCGAAACTCCAGAGCTTGAATTTCGATAATGAACAGACATTCTTCAGCATCGATACTCATAAAAGCGATACTGCCCATCATAACCTGTAAGACTTTTTGGGTAACAGATCTCTTCCAACACGCTCACAGTTCACAATATCACCATAATATCCGAGAGAGGGCATTCTGACTAAGCACGTGATTATTTTCAATATTTGGTGCAATTGTATTGGCTCAAGGCTGGAAGTCACCCCTCGGTTTGTAACTATATATAGAATAAACGCACCCATGTCTCCATCGTTATCTACTTACTAAAAATGGTCGGTGCCCCCAAATGATGAACTGCTGTATTAAAATCATGTTGATTTAGTTTTTAACATAAGAGTGAAGCAAAGTGTTATATTCTCGGTAACACAGTTTTGATAATAATGAAACGAATACGCGAGGGAGATCCGTGGATACCATATTATGGGCTTCACATGAGTGACAAATGGGGATCAAAGGGGAACGCCCTAATGCCTCATAAGAAGGCGAATCATCCAGATATCGTATTAGGGAACCATACGGGCTACAGCTCATTCCCAGTCATTAAGAGAAAGCCCATGAGCATGATGAAAATATGGAGGAGGGATGATGAAAACGATAACAATGACATAGATTCACAAAAGATATTGACGATGACTCAATGCCCGGTTGATTAGACGGATTACATAAGCCGATGAATAAATGACGCTAAAAATAGAAGAGACAATGAGCCTCCCAAGAGGTATTACGCATATTGATTGGTCCAGCGCGCCGCTCACCTAAGAGGGACAGAGAGGCAGTGTTAGAGGGTATGCAACATGGCTGTACTTTCCAAAGTCAAACAAATGGATAATGATATTCCCCTCCGTGCCTCGGACAGTTGGGGTAGAGATTAATAGGAATCGAGTGGCTTCCCTTTCGAGTGTGGCTGTGTGTGTGTGTGCGAGTGTGCGTGTGTGCGTCCAGGAACGTGTGTTTGATACGTCTAGCGCGTGAGCGATCATGTCTGAGCATCCAAGACTCTTTATTTCTATAGAGATGATGCTTCACCTTTCCTTATATCAAATCTATCGGAAGTGTACCCGCGGCGACCTTTTGTAGAACAGAAAATATGCTAATAAAAGAAAGGGACCCGGGGGTGGGGGCGAGGGGGTGGGGAGTGTGACAATGTCTGGTGAACATACATATTATATAAGAGAGAAGGGAGGGTGCCCGTCTATTGTTAGGTGGCTTCTGATGAAAATACTAAACTCTTATAGGACGGAGGGGTCCTGTGGCGATATCTTGTGACCATA
>JAWQUT010000232.1:168821-187779 GCA_033807755.1 Ellobium chinense
GGGGGGGGGGGGGGGGGGGGGGGGGGGGGGGGGGGGGGGGGGGGAGGAGAGAATATATACTAAAGATGAAATGCGCAACTTTCGTTATGGCGCCATTATGGCCAAAGAGCAAGGGTGTCGGGAGTAAAACTAAGGTAGCTGCGGGCAATACATGTTAACCAATCAGATTGACAAGCAAGCTAAATATGCCATACCTTAAAGCCTCACGGTTTGCAAGAACCTCCAAAAATTCCAGACATGGTAATCTGTTCTCTGCATTTAAAAATGGTAAATCTGAAATTAATATACGCTGTCATTTGAAAATAAAATGAAAATAATTGATTATCCTTTACTTTAAATTATTTGCTCTTAAATAACTTTCACTTTAAATCGTCCTGGTTTTTTCTCAAAATTTTTAGCTGCTCTTTTTCAGATTTTCAGATTTGGCTTTACCCTGTTCAGATACTTAAAAGAATTTTAGTTTATTTTATTTGTCTAAACTTTCCAAGACAGTCTCAAGAAATGTCTAAAAACAGTTTGAAATTTGATTTCATGGGCCCCAAGAAAGCATCAAAAATGGAGAGAGGGGCCAGTACAGGGTAGGATCTCTCTTGAGACATTGTGTGTAAAGGAATTTTGACAAGTGACACCATATATATAAATATGATCTTGGCGGTGCCAGAAGGATACAGACTTTTTGGCAAAGTCCAAAAGTGAGCACGGAGCAGATGTGTATGTGAGTAAATTTGATTGGTTATGAAGTCGTGTGAAGACTCAGAGTTTTCCACCAAAGTCATGTTTTTTTGCCTTCTGGATTCAGATTTGTTTTGATATGAGGGTGGCAGGTCGGCTCTGTCCACTTTAGACGTACAGAGTGTCAAAAAGTAATGGGGAGAAACAGTGATTTGTTTGATGGGAATTCTACTTCAGACGACCTTCTGGTCTCTCGGTCTCTTCAACACTTCAAGACAGGGTGGATTATTATGATGATGATAATTATTACAAACTACAGATGCACGTCCATATAGTAAATAAAAATGATTTAGGTACATTCATTAATTATTTTAGTGAACAGATGATTATATGATTTTATGCGATAAGAGGAATATAGCAGTTATGGTTAAATATATTTGTTTTCCTTATTCCTCAATAATTTCATTAGATCACACAGTTTTGTAGTTGTTGGACATTCGAAGTGTGTAAGAGGTGCTTAAAAAGGCCACATATGGTCGACAATAATATTGGAAAGATTGGGCATTAACGATGGGATATCATACCATCGTAAGAAGTACATAAATGTATCGGTGCTTAATGCACTTTTAGTAAATGCACATGTAAAATCAATGTAATTCTTCCAGTGGTAAAGATCTCATCGTAAATGCGCAAGCTCTCACTTTTCTCGGTAAATTTTTTTTTTCCATTCTTCACTAAATTTGGGCAATAAAGATGACATTCCGATGTTCCAATGATAAAATACGCAGCAAAAACTTTTAGAGTACTCGATGCTATTGTATTGCTCAGTATCTATAAAAAGTCTATGGTTAGCACTCCGAATTTTCATCTCAACGAAGACATCTGTCTGGTTTTATTTCAGTAAATGAAAATAATATTCCAATTTTCATCCATATACAGTTAAAAATCTGGCCTATACTACTGTTACCGTACGCTGTCCAACGATCCAATCTCGTAGGTTGCATCAGCTATGGAATGCGCCGGCCATATTTTTTAGTAAGGCCACCGACAGGGCTAGAACAATCAATCTCGCAAACAAGCTGATCGTTTCAGTCAGGGAACATATTTTTAGGGTTTTACTTTCTCTTGTGGGATCAAAACCAAACACAGAGCCAGGCAAGATATGCAATGAGCGTAGCACAAAGAGAACGTAACTCCACCACTCAGGACCTACGAGATGCTTGGTATATCAGGGCTTCCAACCTGTACGAAATCATTGTTGTCTCTTTATCAGTCACTCTCTGATGTTAAAACAAAACCCATGTCCTATCTCGCTGCCCTTTTCTTGTTTTCCTCTTTGCAAGAGGTCCTCGTGCCACAGGCATGCTGGGATCTAAAAATAAATTGGTTTTCTCCCTTTGACACGCTACCCTCATTACTCTAATGGCCGCACCACTTGCAAAACCACATTTTTCCGGCTTTTCCCATCAGAGGACCGGAAAAAAGAAGTGAAGTGTTGTTTTACCATACAGTTGCGTGTCTGACGAACCTCCATCTTTGCATGCCGGCTGCTGGTGTAACCAAAATGACGGCACTGAGCTCTGGTTGAGGGGAGGGAAGTGGGGTTAGGGAAAGGGGTATGGGATAGGGGTACCCTAGATTAGGACAGGGGGCTGGAGGAGGGATTAGACCAGGAGACTGTGGCAGGAGTGGGAATTAGGACAGCAGACTAGAGCTGGAGTGGGGATTATAGCGGGAGACTGGAGTAGGCATTAAGACAGGCTGGAATGGGGATTAGGACAGGGGACAGAGGCTGGTATGGGGCAGGAATGGGGATTGGGAGAGGGGACAGAGGCTGGAGCGGGGATTCGAGAGGGGACTATGGTAGGAGTGGGGATTAGGGCAGGCAGGAATGGGGATCAGGACAGGGGACGGATGCTGACGTGGGGATTAGGACATGCGGCTGTAACAGGGTGTGGGGGAGGGGGTAGGGTAGGGTAATAGGGCAGATTGAACAGGGGACTGTGGTGGGAGTGGGGATTAAGACAGGGGATTGAGGCTGGAGTGGGGATTAGGACATGAAGTTGTGGTAGGAGGGGGGAGGGTGATGGTAGAGAACTTAGGAGGGAGTAGAGGTTAAAACAGGGAACTATGGCAGGGAAGGAGTAGAATAGGGTATTAGGGCAGGAGTGGGCTTTAGGACAGGGGATATGTGGCTGGATATGGGACTAAGGCAGGACTGGGCATTGGAACAGAGGATGTGGATAGGAATGAGAATTAGGACAGGGGTTAAGGTAAGTTGGGATCGGAGCAGGGAACCAGGGCAGGAGTGGGGATTAGGACCGGCAGCTAAGACAGGAGTGGGGAATAATACAGAGGACTGTGGTTGTAGGGGGGATAAGGAGAAAAGTGAAAATTATGGCAGGTAGGAATTAGTCAGGCAGGTAGGAGTGGAGATTAGACAAGGGGTCGGAGAGAGGGACAGTAAATAAGGGTACTGTGCTGGGACAGTACTGGGCACTAACCAGGATCGGAAGCATGGAGGGGCTGCAGGGTAAGGAGGAGGGACTAATGCTGGACAAGAGCCAGGAGAGGTTTTCAGTAGCAGATGTGCAGAAAAATTCATAGCGTTTGGCAATCGACCTTTTCGAAACAGCCATCCAAGACACATAATAATTAATTTTGTATTTCGTCGCCCGACTGGAAGACTGTTGTCACAAAGTTTTGGACCGAAAATACCCTTTGATGCCTAATGAGAGGAATTGCCAACGGCAGATCCAGTGAAAAGATAGGCGTTTTGCTCCACATAGAAATAATGCATTTTAAAATTTTGTTGGAAGTCTGTGGTTAGTAAAAGTGTACTCGAATGGTGATGTATGTTAAGTTACCACACGTAGTAACTCGACTGATATTTTCGAGTTATGATAGACTTCCAGCGGGCGACGAGTTACGACTGCTTCGGAGCGAATTCCGAAAGTGAGAATAACAAAGTTGTGCTTTACGGCAAACTAGTGATGTGTTTGGAAAACAGAGCTGTGAAGTAAATCAAATGTGGACAGCACTCACCTATTTTAGCCACGTGCAGTCCTCAGTTGGCCTAGTTTGGCCACATGAAAAGCGTTATTTAGCTTTTTCTTTTAAAAATTTTTGTGTGAGGTCAGTTTGATTGAAAGCGTGGAACGACGTGGCCGAACGGTTAGGGCATTGGACTCAAGCTAAAGGTCGAGGATTCGATTCCCGACCACGATCATGTTGTAGGTGCCTTGGGAAAGCATTTCATTCACATTTTCCTCAGTCCATCTGTAAAATTGGTACCTGGCTATAGGCAGTAAAATATATTGTCAGAATGCTAGTGATCACCGCCTGTAAATGGCAGCGGCATGTTTGCTTCCCAGAGGGCCGAGAAAGTCCTAGGGTGATGAGGCCTGCTGGGTAATAATAGTGTAAAGTCACATGAGCGGGCATTAGCCGGATACGAGACTAATAAATCGCATTATTATTATTATCATTATTATTATTATTATTATTATCATTATTATTATTATTATTCGAGGGATTAAAGCAAGAATGTCATATCTGCAAAAATTCAGCTTTTTTAATTGTCATAAGTGATTTTGCAAATAAACTAGAATATCTGCAACACTGAGGCGATTAGTATAGTTCACAAAAACCAAACTATATGACCATACAAAGAAATCTCTGATTTCACAGCTTTCATCAAAAATTCAAATTCGTTTATCTCAAAACAGCAGTCTTGCAGATGTGACATTATTGCGTTAACCCCTCGTATTATTATTATAGGCCTGCCGATGCGAAAGTCTTGTGTTCGAGACTCATCATACCTAGTCTATATCATTCCGCCCGTCTCTCCTCGACATTCAGAATTTGCCATCAGCACCTCCTTCCCCGTCCCTCATTAGCTTTCTCTGCCAATGTCTGCCATGCTAAACCATATTATTATTATTTATTTAGGTTCGCTCTTCTTTGCTGTCTTCTTAAGTGTTAGCCTATGTGACCTCTTTGCACTGAGCTTGGAAATGACACTCAAAATCCTAGTGAGGCTACTCAACAAATCCTTTGTAATGTCGTGTGACATAGATTGTTCTATCCTGAGCTAACGAGAGCGCAAAATGAAAGCAAAAAATTGCATAATCTATGTGAGCAGATAGAAAGTGTATTAGGGTCACGGGTGAGCACTATACAGGTCTTTGACACCTATTGTTTTTTCTTCTTTTGGCCCTATTAACATTTTGTGTTATTCTACATAATATACTACTGTGATTTCGGGAAATTTCTTCCATGGAGGTTAACGTACTTTTTTGCCCGATCTTTTAACGGGAAGAAAAAAGGGGGTCAACGTCCAAAATTTTTCACAAATGTCTTTTGAAAAAGGTCACCTCATATTTTGATT
Source organism: Ellobium chinense (assembly GCA_033807755.1). NCBI lineage: Eukaryota > Metazoa > Mollusca > Gastropoda > Ellobiida > Ellobiidae > Ellobium > Ellobium chinense. Next base: position 173,884 of record JAWQUT010000232.1, read on the forward strand.
TGGTTCCCAATTTTTCATTTGGCTGGTTTTGACCGCGTGCGAATGCATAGGTCTACACATTTTATTTTTTTTATCTAGAAGGCTCAAATTGTATCTAAAACTTTAAAATTGGATGCTTTATTTAGATCACAGGTCATTTTACATATATTTCTACACCCTAACACTGGCTGGCAGGGCCCCAAAAAAGGGGATTTTATAGATTAGAGGATTAATTGCCCTTCTAATAGGTGTCACAAACCTGCATACACGTGGAAGTTAGGGAACGATATTCAGGCGATAGGAATACAGGAGTTATCGGCCTTGAAAGTAACGTCTCTGTGGTGAAGTGGTAGCACATTTCGCTTGCAAGCCGAGAAGAGCCCGAGTTCAAATCCTGACGGTGGCTAAACATTTTCTAGTATTAGGTGTATTTAGGTTACAGAAGTCTAATCCGATTTCCCCTTTTAAGCAAATAAATTGTTTTCTCTACTGTCAAGAAATTCCACAATTTCTAAGTCTTCTTTAGTAGTTTACAGAATTCAATGAGCTTATTAAATATGATGTTTAACATGTAGGTCTTTCATTTCGTTTTCAAGCTACAAATCGATAAATCGAAAGGCATATACAAGCGAACTCGTTTCTCTGTCTACAAGTGCTCCGCACAGAATGCCACACCGAAAGCGAAGTGAAAATACCCAAACTTCAGGCTTAGTTTACAAAATCAAGAGAGAATGCAAACTAATTCGCAGGCAGGTTCACAAATCTAGGTCCCAGTCTTTTTTACTGTCTTCCTATGGCATATGATCAAACTCTATTATCTTCCAGTTAGGAGTCTATGGGCTTTAGACCTTTATTTTGAAAGCTTGATTTTTCACAGTATTATGAAAAATCTCTAAAGCCACACTCCCCAGATAACGCGTAACAAAGTAATTATCAGTTCGGACTTACAATTCCTTCTTTTACGTGTGATATGCCGTATCAACGGATTTTATAGTTGTATCCGGTGGTCCCCCCCACCACCCAAAAATATTAAAGTTTGTTCAATTTCAAGGTTTATTAACTTCAATAATTCAGATCAAAATCTGGCACACACTGTTAGAGCTGCAAATTTCAAACATCCAAGTACTATGGGTTATGCCAGACTGAAAAATTAAAAATACATAATAATTATATATGACACTTATATGCAAGATGTACGTCCAACACACCAGCCCAGGCACATGGTTTTCTGATATAGATCTAGATCTATTGTTGTTGTTGTTTTGCTGCAATTTAGGCATAGCACCTGGATTTTTGAAATCTGCAAGAATTATAGTCTAAATTATATTTCTGTTAGTGTGCATATAACTTAATTATATAGTTTCTTTTTCTGCTCTTGAGGTTATTGGACTTTGAATTAAGTTGCTGTTTTCTATTTTTTTATTATTTTTTGGCGTTTTTTTTTGTTTGCCTTGGGGGAGGGGGGAGGGGTCAAATCTAGTAAAAATTAGTATATTTAGAGCTGTGAAATTTCTAAACCTGGGCTGCCATAAAAGAAAATGATGAGGACAGGTGAGTTCTGTCCTGTGTCTTGTAATCTCTACTGTGTCTTGTAATCTCTACTGTGTCTTGTAATCTTTACTGTGTCTTGTAATCTCTACTGTGTCTTGTAATCTTTACTGTGTCTTGTAATCTCTACTGTGTCTAGTAATCTCTACTGTGTCTTGTAATCTCTAATGTATCCTGTAATCTCTACTGTGGGTTGTTCTCTCTACTGTGTCTTGTAATCTCTACTGTGTCTTGTAATCTCTACTGTGTCTTGTAATCTCTACTGTGCAAATCAAACCTCGCCAACATCTGTCTACTGTCCTCTCAGTTCAGCCGCAACTTTCATTTAATGAACTGCAATATTTTTCAGGTGCAGTTAACTCCGCTTAATCGTAATCCAGAAAATATAAACATTACCCACATAACAAAATCCTATATTTCTAAATAAAAGCCGCCGGATTATCGCAGTTTTCCAGGCTCCAGAGAATTTGCGCTATAGCAGATGTGACTGTAACTGAATAGCGTAGATTTATTTTTCTGTCTGTAATAAAAGTCACTGAATAATCACAATTCTTTATAATTGTAACGTTTACCATGCTCCCAAGGAGTGACCAATCAGCGACCACCAAGCGGAGAAACTTGTAATAATTCAGTGGCCATTTTTGTTTTTTTATCTTCTTTCCCCCATCCCACTGTTGAAAAGAAGACTTTGAATTTGGCCCGTCTCCTGTCCAAACCTGTACAAACGATGACGCTCCTTTAAATCGCAACTTTTTCATGCTTCCGAGAAATTGCTATTATGCGGAGTTGACTGTAACTGAATAGGTCTAAATCTGTTTTCATTTTCTGTTATAAAAGTTAAAGAGTTCCTCGCACTTGCATCCTCTACCCTGCTCCCAAGGAGCGGAAGACAACTGTATTAATTTAGTGGCCATTTTCGTTAATTTTTCCTCACTGCGGACACAGAAGATGAAAGTCCTTTAAATCGCATCGTTTCATGATTCCGAAGAGTTGTTATTACGCGGAGTTGACTGTAACAGAACATGCCTAGATCTCTTTTTTTTTCTTTTGTCTGTGATAAAAGTCACTACTTAATCAAAGTTCCTCATAAACGCCATCGTTAACATACTCTCACAGAGCGGCTATCAAGCGACGAAAATTGTTTTAAATCAGTGGCCATTTTCGTTATTTCATCCCCCTATTATTTAAAAAAAAGACTTCCTCTGGATTTTGGCCCATCTCCTGTCTAAACATATCAAACCGTGGGCCGTGCTGGTTATCCCTTGTATCCGCCCCCACATCAGAACTGCGCAATTGCTGATCTATCCGGTCCCTACAAGATCCTTGCGTTTCTCTATCCACAAAGGGACCAGTCTGCCGCCAAAACTTGGCTGAACTTAGATGCCTGAATAGATGAGAGATTCTTATGTCCTCGCTCACAGCAGCACGCCACGTCTTGACCACAGACCGGCATCATATCGTACCGGAGTATACTACAGTCCCTAACTATTGCCATCCCTGCCCCCACAACCTCTCTCACTTCTTCAGCATAAACAACCCTACCACCACCACCATCACCACCTTCACCATCAGCACTCTTGTACGCCCTCGTGCATTTCTTCAGACCTTCCTTCCTGTATCTGTGGGTGCATAGCTCACTTTTAGCGCGCATCATGCAGACAACCTTTGATTTGATCGCCGATGTGAACAAGGTCCATCCCTCCTCCTCCTCCTCCCCCCCAAGCCTCTGCATGTCCGCCGTTGCCACCACCAACCATCATCCAATCATCCCCCCCCCCCCNNNCAAAACCGACTCTCCCAGACCAGCACAGTGGCCCAGCCTGTAGATCGATGAGGCGCGGGTTCCATGGTCCGGGCGTCTGTTGCTACCGCCACTACCACCACCAGTAGCAGCAGCAGCAGGCCGACTCGCACGCGCTGCCAAAGGCACGTTCGGGTGTCACTCACGACGCTGCGGGGCCGTGGACGCATCAGCATACAGACCCCGAGCCTCACACGTATGCCAGAACTGAATATTGATGTCTCGATTCTGAGCCAGGGAAGAAGAGAGAGCGAGGGGGGAGACAAGCAAAAAGGGGAGAGAAATCAAAGGGAGGTAAAAAGAGCTCACCCCTCACTCGTCATATCTCCAGTCTCTTCCCCACTCTGCCAGTGGCACGGACGCCATTTGTAGGAGGTGGTCAAGAGTTTACACTAAGGAGTTCTAGACAGCGTGTAGCGACATAGGACATGGCGTGTAGGACACATTTGTGACACGGGAAGGGCAGGGTCATCCAGCCAGCCAGTCAGCCAGCCAGGCTAACACCCTTCGAGTTTCCCCAGTCTCACAGATACACGATTACTGAGCCTGTGTCAATTCTCTCTCAGCGTCGCTAGTGATCGTCACACGCAATCACCACGCTGCCGCACATTCAGAGCGAGAAAGCACGGTGTGGAAACACGGATTCTTCCTCTTGGACTTGACGTAAGTACGTACGAGGACAGTCGTTTACTGACCCACGCGTAATTTGCCCTTCGTTCACTGTTCTTCACCTTTTCTTCGTGAGCACTGGAACCTTCATCAAGCTTCTTTAGGATGCGTAACCATGTATCCAGCTAGGTCGGAGTGTTTACTGTCATCGTGCTGTGCTGTGTAAGCTATTCTGCACGTCCTTCCTTCAGTCATTTCTCAAGCGAGTAGTAAGGCGAATCTACATGATGATGGTAATCAAAGTGGACACATCTCACACTGTGGCCAGCGCAGGTAAGCTTTACGGGCAGCCTCACGGGGGTGGCATGAAATAATGATGGTAGCCTACACATTATCTGTCTGCTCTGTTTTGTCATGTGAGACTTCTGATGTTTCCATTGCCAAGGAACATGCTTGGACTCCAAGTTGGAGTCGTAGGAGGCGCATTAAAAACAAAATGCGTAGCATCGATTTCTTGCTGTTAACGATTTGTCTCACAATCTGGCAGCTGGTTTGTTTTTGTGGTTTATGCCTGTTTGCATATTAATTTTTCTCGGTAGAGGCACGCTATGATGACATCTTTCTAGCTCATCGTCCTTCTGGTCTTTCATTCTTATTCTTCTTCTCATGTTCCATCATTATCAAAACCAGAATATCATTATTCTTATCAGCAGTATTAAAAACACCACTAGTGTCAATTACCTTCATTGTTATGACGGAAGTGTTCTTTGATGGCGACCGACATTGTAAAGTACACCTTTGATCTCTCAAACATATTATTCCAGCAAAATACTCATCACATACACAATGCTTTTTCACACAGACATTCTCTCTCTCATCTCTCCTTCTTTCTCTCCCTCTCTCTCTCTCTCTCTCTCTCTCTTTCTCTCTCTCTCTCTCTCTCTCTCTCTCTGATACGTACGTTCTCTCTTAACAACATCACCCTCACTATCCGTCTCTATCTATCTCTCTATCTGTCCTACATCAAATTGACCAATTCAGCAAAATATGATACAGACTGTGTAGATCTTCTCATCATCTAAGGCGAATTTCGAACCTCTGTTCTACATGCAAACACCGTCCGTGTTGACTTGTTTGTAAGGTCGTATCCCACAAATATTGGCATCATATGTGTCAACATTTTCAGCCAGTTCTGATGCTATTACTGAAAATTCATGTATTCTGTGAGTTCGATAACTTTAAGTTCCAGACATACTATACGATTTTTAATTTTCCAGTAGTTCCATTCAGTCATAATTATTTCCAGTTCAATTTTTTTTGTGGGATACGACGTAGGTCAAATACGTCAACATGGTCGCCATGTTAGAGTTCAGTATATGTGGGTCGTGTTTGCACGGACGTGACTACAGAGTTGAAATCCGTGACGATAAGCTGTGACGCACCATTTCTTGTGTAACCATTATTATCTATTTGCTCCAAGCCAGCTCTATACATTTTTTTGTTTTGTTTTTTTGTGAATCCACTATCTTTGAACACGATTACACGATTATAAATCTACACACGCCCATTTTGTCCACGTAATCTTTAAACTGTTGTCTGGAGAGTATGAACGTCAATTATTGCTAAAGTCTGGGCCTTCATGGTTATCCTCAGAGTATTTCGTCACCTCAATTTTACCAGTATCACATCATCACGTGTCTATTTCGTCACTTAGGTGCAATACCCTGATAAAAACCGAAATTCAAATTTTACAAGAGAAGCAAGAAAACTGTCTCATATGCACTTATCATAGATTTCTTTGGAAGTAAGCTTTGCTAGTGAATACAGTGTAGTATATGACAGAGTCCAATCTGTTGAGTTAGACCTTATTGAGTTTCAGTTTAAAAAGTAAAAAAAAAACAAACTTTTTGACGGTTTTTGTAACTGACACTGCTTGGTGCAAAAAATCGGCATCGACTCAAGTCGATTTAGAGCAAATTAGTTTTTTTATTAGTGACATTTTGTGAAATAACTGAACAAGAGCTTGCAATAGTTCGATATATATGTGCTCATATCAGTGAATTAAAGAAAGAATTTTTTTTTTGCAATATCATGTCGTACTATGAAATTATTAATCCTGACATTATTTTGACAGTCCAAAATGCGTCCATAACCGAATTTCTGTCAGGGTGATATTTATTTTTCGGACATCCAAGCGACGATTTGCTAAATCCTATAACTTTTTGAAAGTGTGCCAGGGTTAGAGTTCAGGGCAAGATTAGAACTACGAGCGAGGTTAGGAAAGCAAAGGGATCTCTCGATATTGTTCAGTGACTCTCCCAAGAGTGCATTCCCTAACCATGTCCTCAGCATAAGTCGAAGAACATCTTGGGAAGAGTCAGCGATAATACCAAATGGACGTGCGACACTGAGAAATGACGAACTTCTTTTAGATGCCTGTGTTTTGATGTAAAAATGCTGTTTACTTATTTTAGAGTTTGCGAATGGGCATTCTATTTTGTTTTACCCCAGATGAACTGTTCCCAGTTACATGTGTTGTTTATATTAGACGTGCTAAATCTTCTTGTTCAAGTTTTCTCATTTGACACACAGCATTAAATTTTGAAAAAAATTCCATGACATGAAGTTTGTTTCGCCATCGTAAACATTTACGCCACCACTGGCTGGGTATTCACGGCTTGCTAGCTTGCTGTGGAAGTGCAGAGAAAAGTAATATTCACTCTTTCATATTTTTTAATAACTGGCAATTTAATATTTTTGAAAGCCTCTTAGGGCACTGTATGCGGCAGATAGACCTGGTTAAGAGCGGCTGGAGTTGGTGAGAAGGGAGATAATTTGGGGTGGAAGAGTAATTTCCCGCTCGATACTTGCGTAGTGGTTTTTGATGGACTGACGTCATAGGGGCAACGATTCATACTTACCGCCATGTAAACTCTTTGCTTTCTGACGAATTTTTTTTCTCCTTTACAACGAACCAATCAGTTTACTTGTCTGCAATAGAGTGTTTACGTAACGTTACATTACATTATTCACCTTTTGGATCGAAGCTGACCCGAGCAATGCAAATTTGTCTCAGAACCTTTTGAGATCGGAGCTGTTTTCTCCCGACGTTCTTGTCACTTCTTGTTTTGGGTTTTTAGAAAATTCAGATTATAGTTAGCACAACACAAACGAAACGAAATTTTATGTGAACGTAATTATAACAGACAAGCAGACAAAATAACTGTCGGTTGCAGTGAACGATATACATAACGGGAACATTAATTTCATCCAGAAACTCGTGATAAAAATTAAAGCACACACCGCTTTCAGAAAAAAAATGGAACAGATCGGTATTAAATACAGGAAAACAGCCGTTTCTCACGATCTGATCTATAGCCTTCAGCTAAAGCTTCAATAAAACTCATGATCAGTTTGTCATTGCTGGCTCAACTTTCTTGGATTCTTTACCGTGTACTTTTGTACTTTTTTACCTTTGGTCTGAGCACAATAACACCAAAAGCAAATAATTTTCAGTGATACTTGAGAGCTTGCGCATTAACGATGGGTAATGTTATCACTGTAAGAATTACATTAGTGGATCGATGCCGAATGCATCTTTAGTAGATTTCAAAACACAGACTTCATGTAAGTCTTATGATGGCAAGAGATCCCACTGGTAACGCGCCAGTTCTTATAAGTCTCACAGACGTAATCACATGAACTGTAGCCAAACAAACCGTTTTACTTTGACCTTAGAACCAACTTCCAAGGAAAATAAATGGTGGAATCCCAAAGTTAGTGACGTTGGCTGTTAGCTCAGCTTTTGTTTGCCTCACTTTCACACGGGCTTTATTCATTCATTAGTTGACCTACATAAGAATTGATGGACAAAACCACGTGGTTTGGAATATGTCTACACACTTGTTGATGAAGCTTAAAAACTTTCTTGTACCACTTCATTAGCAGCAAAACTCGCGTGCTCGGCTATTGTTTGCCTCACTCTGATCAGCCACGACTGACCTGGCGCGACTGACCTATAGTGAGAGGAAATAAATATGTCCGACTTACTTCTCTCTGGCGAATCGAAGAATTCCTCATATGGGGAGAAGGGTTGGCTTCGGGTTGAGAAAGGGGAAAGAACCATTTTATGCCTTCTCTTCTCTCCCATTAAAAGCTTTCCTTCGTCCAGAGAGAAAGAGAGAGAGAGAGAGAGAGAGAGAGAGAGAGAGAGAGAGAGAGAGAAAGAGAGACAGACAGACAGACAGACAGACAGACAGACAGAGAAACAGAGACAGACTAACAGACAGACAGACAGAAAGAGACAGAGTGCTAATCGAAATCACAAAAAATATGGAAATCTTGGGTGGAAGGGGGAGGGGAGGAGGGAGCAGGCAGTAGAGGAGGTGGCGGCGAAAGTCCGTTTATATATACAGTATATATGGGACAAAGTGACCGTTGCTGTGGTAGCTGAACTAGAGAATATGAACTTATCCGCCATGTTAAGTCTATCTTTTTATATTATGATGTCTGCGACCACTATGCAGACTTCATGACTACTTTGCTCACCATTGCCAAAGTAAACAGGCTCGATCGGAAATATCGAGTCAACACACAAGTAAATATAAAAGAAATCGAGCAAAGTGTTGTGAATGATGTTTTCACAAATCTAAAACCGAATGTGGTAGAAAGGATGGAAATCCGTTCAAACCGTGAGCTGTTTCAACATTCGCTTAGTCTTGAATACATCAATTCGTCTGGACACTTTAACACATCGGCAACGCTCGGCAAACATCGGGCCGCCATTTTAAAGTGTATGTAGACAGTAGATATTCTGAAGCGTCCAGCATATCTCCTGCTCAGCTCCTCTCGTTTATTATGAACAAAGTTGTCGCATTTTAGAGTGCGGCTGTTTAAAATAAACAGTGACTAGTGATGTACTCAGGCTAACCGAAACACTCGCGCACGCACACACACGCATGCGCGTACACACTCACTCACTCACTCGCACACACACAAACACGTACACACACACACGTGAGCACACACACACACACACACACACACACACACACACACACACACACACACACANACACACACACACACACACACACACGCACACACACACACACACACACACACACACGCACACATAGACACACACACATTCACACAGAGGAATTTTTAGGGCGTGTCGCGCGGTTTTACAGATCGGCCTGACGTACATTCTGCACTCGATTGACCTCCAGCCAAGGACTAAAATTGATAATCCACTGATCGCTAGGCGGTCGCGTGAGGAGCTGAATCAGAAAATACATCACTCTGGACGCGAGATGTGGCGACGAAACTTGCGTCCGTCTTAACGTTCGAACAAACCAGACGTTTTGTTTTACACTCAGTGTGATTCGGCATTTGAGAGCTTGCGCGTTAACGGTGGGATCTCTTACCATAGTAAACATTACAATAACTTTTCTTGTTGAATGTCACAAAGCGTGCATTTAGCACCGATACACTTAATGTAATTTTGACGATGATAAGAGATCCCATCGTGGATGCGCAAGCTTTGAGTTGTGAAAAGGTGACTATTTGGGGGAGGGGGGAGGGGGGGAGAGAATGAAGCCATGCCGAGTATTGCTTTTCCTCCAAATTTTGCCACACAGAAATAATATGCCCCAAGATCATTTACATTTTGAGAACTTCGACAGCAAATGAGGCTAATAGAAAAATGTTAGGGATTTTCACACAGAAAATAGGATAATTGTACATACCCAACAACAATCACACAAATAACACTAGAATGCCCCCCTCCCCCACTTTCTTGACCTCTTCCCCTATTCTGAGTCTACACATCGTCTCAGTCTTAAGTACAGATGGCCTATCTTCGAGACCTGTCGTATGCCGAATGTAGTGAGAATTCTACAGCTTTACATACATAGACTATTTCGTGCGTGAATTTTCCAGGCAAAGGGAAACTAACGAGTCATATGGGACATTGGCTGAAAGAATTCGCCAGCTCGTTTGCCCGTGTCACTGTGTTTCCATTCAATTCCTGCCATGTCCAGTAATCAATGTGTGCGTCCTCATGAGAATTTGAACTTAATGAAACAAGCCAGCGAAGCATGTCTCTGACGAGATAAAAAACGGTGCACTGATATAGCGAGATAACCACTCTCCTGATACTGTGAGATAACTCTGTAGGGGCTCGGATATAGCGAGATAACAGTGTCCAGATATTGTAGTTTATTGCTGTGTTTAATTATCCACGGGAGTGCAGAGCGGCAACAGTAGGATAAAGAACAATGAAAGCATTTCATAGGTCACGTGATCAATAGCCACAGTCGAATGAACAGGTGCTCTTGTTTAGCGATGAATTTCTAACGTTCCTGAAAACATGCTCTTCATTTGGAGTAGATGATGTCGTCGCATTCATGAATTACCCTAAAAGGTACACTGACTCTGCTTAATCGCAGTCCGTATAATCGTAACTTCTGCTTAATCGCGACAATTTCCACATAACAAAATGCTATATTTATATTGCATAAATGTTTTTTTTTCCTTTAATTGGCTAGTTTTATCCATGCTCTTGAGGAGTTGCAATTAAGAGCAGTTGACTGTACATGGGACCAGAGGATTACAATAAACACTCTGATGTTACCAGTATGTGAGTTTTGAGATTGTGAGGTGCCACCACAGAATCAAAACGCCTGCGGAAGTATCAGTTCCTATAACTGATGCCACTGTCAGAGACCCCTTATGTCTCCATGTGAACAACATTGTATTCCTTCACTCCCCAATGTTTTTCATCTTCTTCTTCCCTCCTCTTCCCTCCTGTCTGCCTCCCTTCCTTCCTTTCTTTCTTTTTTTGCTCCCTCCTTTCCATCCTTTCTTCCTTGCTTGCCTGCTAGCTTGCTTGCTTGCTTTCTTCCTTCCTTCCCGTTCCCTTCTCTCCTTTTGTTCCTTCTCTGCCAGTCCTTCCTTCCTTCCTTCCTTCCTCCCTTCCTTCTTTCCTTCCTTCCTTCCTTCCTTCCTTCTTTTCCTTCCTACCTTCCTTCCTTCAGCTGCTGCAGACTTGGCACAAAGCTGTGTAAGAACAAGTTTATGTTGCAGTGAGAACAATGTGTGTTGGTGGGAAGTTGGGGGAGGGGGTGAGGGAGGGGGAGGAGAGGGGTAAAATGAAAGGACTGGAGAGAGCATGCTGTTGCTTATTGTTAACTTGTTGTCTATTATATTTTTTAGGGGTGACTTCAAGGGACGGGTGGAAGCGGGGTACTCATTGACACAATTTATATAATGATGGCACTAGATTTTCTCAAGTTAAGGTCGCGAAATGACTGAAAAAAAAGTGTTTTCTCACTTTGTCTTTCTTGAGAATTGAAGAAACAAATAGATAAACAAACAACAACAACAACAACAACAACAGCAACAGCAACAACAACAACAACAAACGACTACAGACACATCATGAACTGGCTTATGAATCCAGCTGTCGTGATTCGTGTGATCCCACTCTCTTGTGAGACGCAAAAAGACGGAAGGAAGATGGATAAGCGAAACATGGATAAATGAAAACTGGATGACTGCTGAAAAAAATATAAAAGCGATTAGAAGAATTGGGTTGGATGGAGAAAGAGGGAGAGCTCTATTCACAATTTGAGGTTCTTGCGTCCTTATTTCCTCCTCATAGCACTCATATGTATCAGTAGAATCATTAGACATACATAGGCGAAGAATGCTAAATCGTATTTTGTGATTTTGGAAGAGGGAGGGGGCAACAGATCCCATCTGTCTTCAGTACAAACGATGCTTATGTCCTGTTCATGTATTGCCATTGCTCATGTCCTGTTCATGTATTGCCATCTCCCCTAGCACCCCCCTCCCCACCTATTGTTATTTTTTCTGATTAGCTGCAAGATTTCTTCCACCTTCCCCCTCCTCCCGAACCTCTCAAATTATCAGTGAAAATCCGCCTGCGTCAATAGTTAAAGTCAATCCACCAGGAGAGCCTAAGGCAGGTGTATTCTGGGTAAGAGTTAATGGAGATAGAGGGCATAACGAGTTTAAATCGATCACGTGCTGTGACACGGCTCCTGATTGGCTGGCAACCCCCACTGTTTAATTATCCTATCCATAGCTGCAGCAAACGTATTTCTGGACATAAAAAGACGCATTCTCCGTATAAATGAAGAGGACAAATTCTCCATATTCTCTGTCCTGCATTATTGATTGAGTCGGAACTGGTCAGTTGGTCGGTCACATGGTATACTTTCAATATTTGATGCCACTGACCAGTTCAAGGCCGGTGTGTAAAGGCGTTTTGTAACTAAATATTGACTACACCGTCTAGATCTACTATTTTCCATGCCATTTTCGGTGTCGACTAAGAATAGTCCACCAACAGCTGTCTGTATGTAATATAGTCATAGGAAATGCAGCCACAACATGGTTGTCAGTCGCGACAACAAAGAGAGCACCATCAGTACCAGTTGTAGTAACAACAATGACATCATGACCAGCATTCCAACGTCACATTGCTGTCAGTATCAGAATAATATAGTATAGATTTAATAATAATGTAGTAATAATAGTGTTGATATTTGATAGATTTTCTCTGTCTTCAACATAGGGGCAGCCATAGCACTTATATTACAAGCTAGTTTCCAGTGATACAAAATCTCCATCTCTCTCCAGTCCCAGACATCATGACTCTAGTATTGCCGACCTATGAGTCTTTAATGCTACCTTCTCGTCACTTATGAGACAGTTGATATGTTAACGTAACGTTAACATTTAATTACGTACAACGAAATCTGCTGGTTCTCTGTTTTTGAAACTTGTGTCACAAACAAAATCTCACAAACCTTCACCTCCCCGCTATCAAACATTGTGCGGTAATTATAATATTAGTTCTTGTCGTTCCGGAGAGCCTTATCTCCTATCAAAGCACCATGTTTTGAACTTCAAAGAATGAAAGGATCGAAAATGACGTCGTGCATGAAGACGACAGACCTCTTTTGTCAGATTAATCAAAACAATCATGAACTACAAAAATGATCTATTTCATGGGTCTTGTTACTAAGAACCATGGTGGTTATTGTTGATTTTCAAGCCAAACAAATGATATCTTTTTTCGAGAAATGCCCAAATGACAAGAAAACATCCAATCTAAAGTCAAATACAAAATTCCCTTTTCACTTTACGTGAGTGGGAACAAAGCCTCTTCAGGGCCATGATTGCAAAATCGTTTTTTGTGGTCTTTTTTTCATGTTTTTGTTCATTTTTTGTTCATAATTTTTGTTTCTGAAAATCGATAACATAGCAGCATCTTTTCTGTTGCTCACAATATGGTAGTGCAGACCTCTCTAGCCCAAAGCCACTTCGCGTGGTGAGTTATTTTCGATGCGTCAAGCTGGTGAGAGCATCGCAGTTCAAGTTTGGCAAGTGAATTTCTGGAAGAGCTGTGAGGACAGAATTATTTATAAATTTATTTTTCAAATGACATTTGCAGAGAATTTCTGGCTTGTGTCTGATGGTGTCCCGGAAAATTGGACACAAAGCTACCATAGCTTTTTTTTAAAATAGCCTCTTTATTTCTGGTGTGTTTGAAGCAAAAAAAAGATTCAGTGCGTAATTTTTCTCAACAATAATAACAATAGATTTAGTCGCACTTGTTTGACCTCAGTTTCCAGTGAAGGATTAGTAAAATGTTATGTTATGTTATGTTATGTTATGTTATGTTATGTTATGTTATGTTATGTTATGGTATGTTATGTTATGGTATGTTATGGTATGTTATGGTAGGTTGTTAGGTTAGGTTAGGTCGTGTCACGGCATATTTCGTCACGTCACGTCACATTACGTCACGTCACGTTACCTTCTCTTATCTTAAAAGGTCCGGTGTAATACCCTAATCTAGCCAAGATGGGAGATCTCCTTTTTTCTACACTTCCGTTGGTTTGTTTGACTTTTTTTTTGGGAGG